>JAECUM010025625.1:0-66351 GCA_016617855.1 Megalonaias nervosa
TTATCGTCATCAGATTTTAGTTGCGTATAACTCACCGCTTGTTTTGTGCTATCAACATTTGCTGGTGGATACTCGGTTTTCAACACAATAATTCTTTTACTTGACATGTTAAAATTATCTGTAACGGTTCCACCAGTTTTATCAAGCTTGTTATTATCAGCATACTTCAACTGTAAATAACGTACCGCTTGGGTTTGATCTAAGTTTCTTGGTGGATATGCGGTTTCCAAGCCTACAACAAGGTAAAAGATAAAATTATAACACCTAAGCGGAAATTCCAAAGAACATTCTAGAAATTATGTAATGGAAATTCCAAAGAACATTCTAGAAATAATGTAATGGAAATTCGAAAGAACATTCTGGAAAATTACGTAATGAAAATCCCAAAGAACATTCAGGAAAATTACGTAATGGAAATTCCAAAGATTACGTAGTGGAAATTTCGCGTAGGCGTTATAACGCTATAAAAAGCAGGCATAATTTTTCTCCGTGCTCATTGAGCAAGTGGATATCTATGTGAGCAGGCAAGTCCTTTCTTATTTTTTAAAGAATTTCATCACCTATCAGTAAAACATCAACGGTAGCTAACAGAAAAATAATTCATCATCGTGCTTATATAAATAAAATTTAACTTTTCCTCTTACTTTTCGATGACATTCAAGTAACTCTCTCATAACTACCCTGTTGACAAAATACTTACATTATTTTGCAAAAACCGTCCACCGGTTGAAGTTAATATTTATTTTGGTGTATTTTTCTTGACTGATCGGATCATGAAGATTATTGTACGTTAACGTGAGCTCATCTCGTAACTTTTCAAGATAATCGAAATATTTGCTGTTATCTGATTTAATAAGTAAGAGCTTTATTCTATTAAATTTACTAAAAGAAATACCTGAAATTTCATCATTAAATTCAAATGATAATTGCTGGCTATTAACAATTTTTTTTTTTTAATTTTTGCTACTAACTCCATCGGCTAACGTTAAATTTTCGAACATTATTTCTAAAGTTTAGACAAAATTAATTAAAGATGATATCGAATATATCACCTCTGGTACTGACGTAGTGTCCAAACGCAAACGTATTAATTCCGTCCTTGCAATAGCGTTTGTCGTCAAAATTACTTAGTCCACGTTCTATAATTGTACCTGTTTCAAGTTTGTGATGATTTGTTCTGATAACATTTGTTTTAATAAAGCCAACATTATTGTTTACCGCTGCTTTAAAATCATCAAATTTCATTCACCTTTTTACGTATCCGCGAGGAATACTTTTTGCTTTTTTTGTCAGTTTATTGTCATCTAAAATTACAGCGTACATTTTACTTCTTAGTCCAACAAATTCCCTAACTGGTACAAACATAAATTCATTTTTCATCTTGCCGATGACTTTCCTGTTAGCTGGATCATGAAATCCACTACTTGCTGGATATTCTGATAAATCAAATAACTCCTTATGATCATAAGTATCTTGATAAACATCCTCATATTTTATGTTATAAACAAGTGAGTCCGTATCAGTAAGTAGCAACTCCGAATCTGGCCTCTGCTTTTTGGTAAAATTATAGTGAAGTTCGTGTCGTAGCCATTTTGATATGTCAAGTACAACTGCACCAACATAAATCGGTTTATTTAACTTTAAATGTATCTTTCGTCGCTGTATTGCAACAAGATTTTCATTAAATATTTTCATACTGACAAAACCGTCATCGTTGACAAATTTATTTCTGCGATTTACATCATTTACAATTTCAATATTGACTCGCTTTCTGATATTTTACAGTCTTACCGAATACTGAATTGTTCATCAACTTGAAAAAGTTTTTCTCAAAGTCGGTCTTAGCAATAGCACGACGTTTGGCATTTAAATCAATATAATCTGCCATCCAACGAGATTGATTAAATTTTAGCACGCGATGAACCTTCCTAAGGACTAAACCGTGGTCGACTGCTTGTGTAAAATTTTTGTGATGTATCACGTAATTCCGTTTACTGAGTAAATTTGGAACTTTTTTGCTGTTGTCATTGCCTGTTATTCAGGCAATAATAAACTATAATCGATCATCATTGACTCTGCACAAAACGGATAGTCATTATGTAGACCATGTAACGGACTAGGATAATCAAGATCAACTTCAACAAAATAACTGACATTTTCTGCAGATTCGTCTCAGTTTCTTTAAGAAGCTGATCTGGAGTTATCCAATGAAATCCACTGAAAGGCATTGGCTCTGACATTGCATAACCATACAAGTTATTAGTATCTGGATAAATAATATAATTTGACGGTAAATTTTAACGTGGTTTTTTTTTAGGTATTTATTATTAGCTACCGCATATTTTTTGTTATAACGCTAATTCCGCCGCGAATCCCTTTTCAATAAAATTAAACACATCAACATTTGTCAAGAGATCCAATTCTATCTTGCTTGTTTTTAGCAGAGCATCACATGACAATCTTGGAGCAGAATAATACCAACACGGGTCTAAGCCATAATTTTCATGACTAACTTTACGAAAGCTCTCGAAAACATCAGCGAGTAATAACACATCTGATTTCAAATATAAATCATGATCATCACCAAGTGTTTTGCAACCAAGTTTATTCCAAATATCTTGTGCATAACTATATTCACCATCTGATACACTTTCACCTTTTAGCTGCGAGAAAAATTTATCTTTGTCAGGCAGAGAAGTTTCATCAAATCTGCTCCAGTCGTCGAGATACTTGTACGGAAAGACACCTTTTTTATTTTTGTCAGGTAGGCATAATCCCTACCAAAGAAACTTTGTAGATTACCAAAACTGCAACAACCTTTTACAAGCTCATCCAGCGGCGCTGCCATAAATTGCAGACTGTCGATAAAACGTAACTGGCCGAGCGTAACTGACATATACTTTTCAAAATTGTTTGGAATATATTTTATTGTATTATTTAATTTTAGTTTAGATTTAATTTCCTTATCGCGAAATGCTTCGACAATGATATGACTGTCATAACCACGAACATTATGTAAAACGACAGGAATAAAATCTGGCGCATGAAATTTCATATTACAATTATTATGTGCGGCTCCCCGATATTGGCCGGTTAGGTGACAGTGATCACGCACTTTATCAGGGCCGAGGACTAGTTTCTCGTAGATATGACAATTAACAGCCTTGTCGAAATAAAGTTGTTGTTTGGGTGTTATTTTTATTGGAGCTGTTTTAGATATTTTGTCGGTGATTTTATTAACATCATCTATTAAATTTTTTAGTAACCACACGGCAGGACTTTTATCTGTGTACAATTTTATTGGACTTGCAAAATTGTTGTTAGCGCAACAAACTACTTTATAAGCTGCTCCACAGGGAACATGTTGTTGTATTTTTCTGGTGCTTGATTTATTTGGATCATTTTCTGCGCCAAGTACAGGAACAAGTAGATACTCGAAGTCGACGTAAATAACAAACGGAATATTTAATTTATGATTATAATTTTTAAATTTTAAAACTTTTTCTTTCCCTGTTGGCATTGTTATTTTTTGAACATTAACACAGTATTTAACATGATCTTGCAGTTTTTCATTTTTAGAAAAAGCTTGTAAACAACGATAACAAAAATATTTCTTATTTTTATCTTTATTATATTGTCTGCTAACTAGGCTGTTAAAGTCCTTTATCCAAACGTAATGTCCTTTATAAAACAGCAGGTTTAATGTGTTTTGTGTAGCAAATGCTGAAATATACCTTGAATAAATATTCTCACGCTCGTCAAGACCAAACACATTAACTGAAACACCACTTTGTCCCTCAAACTTTGGTATTTGATTTTCTGCAACTGGAAAGTTAATGCCATTAAAATTTAATTTTGATACGTGACTAATATACTTGTCGACGTGATCAGCATTTTTTTTCTGCTGGAAACGTCCCAGGAAGACTTCTTTTATCATTTCAAATTTCCAACCTGATCCTGATGCAGTAAATTCTTCCAATTTTCTATTTATTTCCTGATGTATTTCATCAGGCAACTGAGGAAATATTTATTCCAGCTAATATTTTTCGTGATTTAGCTGTTAAATATGGTTCGGCAATCTCTGTATCTTTTTGAGGTGCATGTAACTTTGATAAAATAACATGATACTGTACTATTAGTGTGATACCTTTATGTACTGCAAGTTCTCACGTTACAGTCGGATACAGAAGATGAAACAAATTTGTAGAGTTAAAATTTGCTAAAACACCTTGGCCATCAAATTTATAACTGTTATCGTAACCGAAAAACGCGGTAGCTATTTTTGTAGGTTCTCCTATTAGGCTCTTTTTAGCTATATCTCGCAATTTCAGCATTGTTATATAACATTTTATATATTTAATTGATATTGCTAGTTGAAAAATCATTTAGAGATATAAATTGTTTAAGGTATAATGACACAAAATTTGAGTTACATAAGACTGACGGCAGAGGAACAGGAAGAATATCATGTTCATCCTAAGTACAACTTGTATGCGGGAAATATGTCAGGTTCAGTGATTCACGTCAAGTACGGACAACCGTTTGGTAAATCAACACCAGCTGGTTATAAGATTAGCGTAAAATCGGAAGGAGATACCGAGAGAGTTGAAATGTTTAAAAAAGATTTTATTTATACGCTGTTTTGTGATGAAATTCCAGAAGGACAACGAGTATATCATGTAAATGGCAAAGTTACTGATGATAATATTGAAAACTTGTCTTTGCAAGATGAATTTCAACCTCATCCCGTATTTGATTTATATGAGGCATCTGACAAAGGAATTATTCGAAATATCCAAACAAAAAAGTATTAGGTAATTTACAAAATAATGGGTACTTGCTTGTAGTTGTTCGTGGAAGTAAAACGGATAGGTTTAGTTATTATAGCCACATATTTGTTTACGAAACTTTTAGCGGACCTATACCTGATGGTTTAGTGATAGACCACGTCAACGGTGTTAAAATAGATAATCGTCTAGAAAACCCCGATCTTGTCACTCAACAAGAAAATATCCGACGAGGAAACACAGGTAATTATAATAATTTTAGTAAAGTTAAACCTATTGTTTCGTTTAATCTTGAAACAGATGAGGAACTAAGATTTCCTTCAATAACAGTTGCTGCAAAACATTTTAAAATGAATCCTAGGGCAGTTAAATATGTTGCAGATGGACTAACAAATACGGCAACATCACAATCGACATTTGACAGAATCATCTTCCAATACGACAGTTAATTATATTTTCCAGCTCGTTTTTAGTTAAGCAATTACGAGCGAACATTAACTCATCATCTTTGTTAAAATTTAGCGTTATTACTGCAATTTCATTAAGTTTATTTTTTTCTGCTGCTGTTAGCAGAATTTTATTAGAATCATCTTGCATCACATTAACGTTAACAAAATAAGAACTATATTCCCACAAACAGTTTCGCACTGCTTCGGCTAATTCTTTGTAATTAAATATATCAACTTTTTGATGATATTTTATCTCGTTAGTCATTTATAATAATAAGTTAGATAAAAATGTATTATAATATGAACTTGATGAAACGACTTGCTGATATTTAGGCCTTCGATATAATCACGGATGATAATTTTACAGCAGACGATGCTGTCTTTAGCGATAAACACAACTCTGTTGGTTATACAGAAGACGATATTCTATTTAACAACGACGATGAACAAGACTAAATTGTGGACGTGGTTGATAAAAAAAATTAAAGCAGACCGACAACTGGATGATATGATGTTAAGTATCATATCACAAAGAAATCTCGAAATTTAATTTTTCAGTAGATGAAAATCAGTCTTTTTGGCGGCTGATAAAACCCTTTTTAAACATTAAAATTCCAGACCGACAGAAAAATATAAAATTCGACTTTATATTTGTTAAGATTTTTAACCTAATGATGATCTCTGACGATCGAAGACAATATCTAATATCGTTATGAAAACCTGTAAAATGTAAATCTGTTAAACGTAAGTACGAGGAAATTTATAAGAATATTATTTTATTGACCGAGTTGGAACCCAGCTGTTAAATTTATCGCTGTACCCGCGCCACTTGACAAGGCCTTTATTACCTTTTTTCCTGATAACTTTTTCAATAACAGATATATCTTGCTCAGTTTTTTGTAGTTCCTGCTCGTAAAAACTACCGGTTATTGGCTCACCTAATAAATCCTTTAGCGCATATGTTACAGGTATTGTCAGTAAAACTTTATCACCAACAAATACTTCTTCAGTCCAGTTTGGCGTAAATCCTTTTTCAAATGTTTTTTTCGTCAGAGAAATTCTAACTTTATCACCAACTTTAAATTTATGACTGCGGTACATGTTTTCATTTGCAAGAATCGGATTTTTAATTGCATCATTTGGTGACATTTTTATTGATCTATGTTTCGTGTTATTATATTTGTTAATAATTTGTGAAAGATCATTAATATATCTGTTTGTGTTTTTAGCTGTCAAATGTTTATGTGTCAGCTCGTTTAGTGTACAATTAAATCTTTCAACGACAACGCTTTTTCCCTCATTTCCTGTAACATTTTTTTTTATGTCATTTTGTTCCAAAAATTGCTCAAATTTTTTATTAAAGAACTCCGCTCCGTGATCAGTCCAGATTCTGTTTGGTTTTCTTTCTGTACTTGTTATTATTTGTTTTAGTGCATCAGTTATCGATGTTCCTGTTTTATCTGAAACGGGAAGACTAAACGCGCATTTACTAAAAACATCTACAACGTTAAAAAGATATTTTTTACTATCGTTAAATTTAGCAAGATTTGACACATCAACTAAATCTTTCGCCCAGATATCGTCAACGGCATTTGCAACAACTTTACGTCTCGGAAAATGTTTATTTTTAGGTTTATGTAGCTCTGATGCCAGAGCATCATACAATTCTTTTCCAAGACCTAACTTATATTTTGTTCTTATCAATCTTTGAACTAACCTTCTATCAAATCGTTCTCTCGTATTTACTGGTTTCATATCTTTAAGTTATCTAGCATTACCTTATCACAGCCGTGCTTTTCTTGTTCTTTATCACGATAACAATTATCATGACGCATTGCTATTGCATCGACTTGATTATAAGGTTCTTGTCCTGGTAGTGGATTATCGTTTTCGTCTAACTGTTCGTCCAGTGGATTGTACGGCCCAGTATATTTATGGCCAGGCAATGTCCATCCTTTTGGTTTCGGTAATTTTCCAATAAATTTGTGGATGTCAATGCCGCTGCCAATTACCTCACGTCGATTGCATAATTGACAGTATGTAACAATTTTATCTTGTTCTATACAAATATCTTTATCACAATTACAATTACATTTTATTTTATTTTTTAATCGTCGACAAAAATATTTACCTTCCTCAATTAATCATATACTAAAATAACCTCCCTGACATTGTCAGGGAACATTCCAGGTCCGGATAATTTCTTTAAAAACATACTTTTTTTTTCTACCGCAAACAGCGCAAATGCTTTTAAACATTGTTTTATTATTTTTTGTTTTATCAGTTGTCACATCCTTATTCTCTGTCTTAGTTTTACATTTGAGACAGCATGTTGACATATTCCTTAGTTTAGAAAAAATTCATTGCAATCGCATCATTAACGTGAGAAGGTTGATTGTCAAACTGTAAAATAAATTTTAAAAATCGGGATTGGGACATCTGTCGAATAAACATAATACAATAATAACCACAAGCTGATGTTCCAACCGGCTGTAGTTGATTAGACGAGTAATTTATTTTTTAAAATTTTTTAAAAATATATTTTTTTTAAGATCACTCGGAGGAAGTCAGAACGAATCAAGATAATTATTACTATGGACTGCAGTCCAGTGAGTGCCGGATCCATCATCGAAGTTTTGTATATTTACAACACACGAACCATCTGCTGGTACATTTTCTAATTCGTCTTTGGAATATACTCCACGAAATCCGACAATGTCATTTAATTTTTCAATTATTTCGAAATTACTCAGCGGCGGTGACTTCGTCACTGGCGTCAACGGCAAAGCCGTCAACGGCGTCTGGTGCCTGGTAGAATCATTCCGCGTCCTATCCCTAGCAGGTTTGGAATTAGACTGCCTGCTAACCCCGCTAGCAGCGGAGCGAAAGGAATAATTCCTCTTTGTTTTGTTTTTCTTGGCGACTTCTTTTTTTTAGATTTTGTCGCTGCCGATTTTGTCGCTGGTGATTTCTTTTTAGCTGGCATTATATTATTTATTGTTATATAAAATTTGTTTGATTCCATCGCCTGATACCGCCTTTTTAGTTGCTCCAGATTCTGCCCCTGACTCTGCTGCTAGTTCCAGTGTTCCTAATACCGGTAGAATCTTTGGTAAAATTACAGAAAGTGCTGGTCCAAAAAATCCGCCGTGTTTTGCCATAAATTTTACCTATGCAACGGATAGTTTGAGAACAAAGGGTTTTCCCTGATCGAGCTTATTTATTTGGTTTTGAGTTTACATTACTTTCACTGCGGCGGCGTCCGTCTTTGGGGATATCATTACAGAGACAGGATTACGTTTGGCAACCGCCGCTGATAATTTTTTAATTTGACCGGGTGTTAGGTATATTTCTCTAGCTGTGTATTCCGATTTCATTTTATACTTGTTTGTTAGATTAAACTTGGACAGTCATTCTATCTTTGACTGAATCAATCGTCAAGAATCTATCGCTGGACACAAGCGCAAATACGTTTAAAGGAGCCCCTGGAACTCCTCTAAGCGTCCAAGTTACTTTTATTTCCGCGATTGATTTAATCATTCGATCGGTGTGTTTTCATACGTCAAAGAAAAAGATAGGATAAAGAGTACGAAATTTTTCAGTATTAATCTGTGATCCGCTGACAGCGTCCTGATATTTTTGCATCGCTTCCATCAGGTACATGTACGCTCTAGTAACAGTTTTTGCAACGCCGGTTGTAAAATCACATTCGATCGCTCGTTCTGGGTACTGTTTAGAGTTTATTCTGACAAATATTCTCCTAACGTCAGCGTTATCAAAAACAGATTTATTTTGTAGTTGGCTACCAAGTCGTGCTGTTTCTTGAAAGACAATAAATAAATATTTTGGTAATTGTTCGCTTGAAGTAGCTGTAATACGGCATGTGTAATCGATTGCGTTAGGAACACTTATTTCTTTATTCTGAAGAAAATAAATCTTTTTTGTAAAAGCCTCTAACGTTGTGTTAAGTTCTGCTAACCTAGCTATTGATGGAACAATTCTAGGCATCCAAAGTGCTAATTTCGTAATACAAATTTTGCATCCGCTCCACCAACTCGAATAAGACAATTATTTTGGTCTGCCCGATCTAAAATAAGGGTGTGTTTCAACCCTCGAAATACTTTATGGTAGTCGTGACAAAATCCAAATATTGTACTTAATGGTAACATCATTGTTATTTGTTATGATCTCGCTGCAAGCCCTTTTCATTTGGCATATCCCTCGTTGCAACGTTGTTGTCGTATATTTTCAACTGCAGCTCTTATTGCTTGACCACTAATCGCTGCAGTATTACCAGCAGCATCTCCATTAGATTATTGTCATTTGCGCCAGGAGCACCAGCACCAGTACGAAATTCATTTCCAACAGCTTGTCCTTCTCCTGTATCTTTTAACCACATCATATTTGTTGCAATTGATCTCGAATAATCATCGCTAAAAGAAAGAATATTTAATATTGTACTTGCAACCGGTAACCAGTCCGCAATATCCTCCACGGTTTGATTTGCTAGCTGATATCGTGTACTTTTAAACAAACTCCAGTCATTGTTTACGAGCGCAATTTCTGTGCCATCTGCAATATTACCATCAGCTGCTGTTAATATCCTACCACGAACTTCCAGCATAGCCTTGTGCGGCAATAAAAACAAATCTTCGTCTTTGGTATTAAAAATTCGCTGACCAGGTCTATCTGGTTCGTTTGAGTTCTCGTCGAGGTATTCAATGTACTCGAATTCTGTTGTTGTATTGTCAGTATTATATTCCTCACCAAAATCAGGATAATTTTTAACTGACATTTTTTATTTGCAATCGTCACACAAAATTGCGACGTGTTTCACACGTTGGGCACAAAATTGTAATGTCAGATCTGAGGTAAATCTAATTTTCGTCTTGTTTTGTTTACTAGCTTACGTACCACCTCCTCACCGCGTGGTGACAGTAATTTTTTTGTTGTAGCTATCATAGCTCGTTCTGTTTCCGCTGTTGGTGCAATATCTGATATTGCTCTTTTTATTTCCGACACCGTAGGTGTTGTGCCCTTAATATTTTGTCATACTACAGTCCTTTCTGCACTAGCTGCCCCCGTCGCAAAAGCTTTACCTGCGTCAAGTGCAATTGGTGCTACTTTATGCACAATTCCTGGGATATTCTTGATCACCTTTGTAAATATATTTCCAAAAAATCCACCTACAATTTTTTTCTATAAACTTTTTTTTTGTCTGATCTTTGTTATTAAATTAGGTTTACAAAATTTCTCTCGAACTATACATTGCGTAAGTGTAAATAATACGTGACAATTTCATTGTTAAGATCTATTTGTCGTCCTGATTGATCTGTTAGCTGCATTGTTATGTTGGTTATTTGATTTTCATGAGTAATCGGATAGTATATTACTTGTCGAGGAGTAATTTGCATCATTGAATCAGGCGGAACATCTGGCGAATAACTATAGATTGTTTGACCTTGACTTCCTTTGGCTGAGTAAGACCCTAATGCAATAGAACAATTGATCAATATTGTATTTACTTCTGTTATGTTAACTGGAAGATCTCCATTATACGAAATGCTTTGTTCTGTAACACTGCCATACCATCGACGATTAAACCCTAGCAACGATGTGATACTGGTCGCTGGTGAAAAATCGATCATCAAATTATTTTTTAATGTGATTGTGGCTCGTAGCGTATTATAGTTTGGAGTTAATTCAAAATTGTCTGCGGTAGTGTATTTTGTTACAAACTCTCTTATCGTTTTGTTGAGATCAGTTACATTATATGCCCCCTGTGGTATTTTGACTGACATCCAAGCACCAGAATTACATGTAAAGTCGTCATTGACGTTTGTTTTTACATTTACCATGGAATGCCATATTGTGGCGGAAATGATCCAGTTTTGTATCGTTTACCGGGATCCAGTATTATTGGCGGATCATAGTGGACAGAAAAGTTTGCGCTGTCACGCGTTGTTTGTGACGAGTCAAGTAATAGTGTTGTTGACATTTATATAAGATCGTCATGTACAGTTTCATACTCGTCTGTTGTTAGTAATCCACTCGATCTAAGATTATTTAATATGTCCACGATCTCGCCATCGATTTCAGTGCCTGTATTACCTGCTTCTTCTGATGATATTAATAAGATAAGTCGGTCAACCAGTTCGGCGTTTGATGTAAAAACTTTAACACCTGTTCCAGTGATTTCTTTTTCTTCTGGTAATCTTTTATCTCGTTGACTTTTGTACTTATCAACTAATCTTTTAATTGTCCAACCTTTACTATATTCTTCTTTTCTAGTTCGATGCTGTTCTGCTGTCGTATGTAAAACCCTAGCAATAACTCCGTCTCTCATTCTATCCTCCACCGCCAACATTTCTTCTTCTGTTTTAGTTTCTTTAATCGCTTTTTCAGCTGCTGGATGATCATTATCGTTTAAAATTATTTGTAGTCTTTTATAGTCATCATTACTCCATTTTCGAATGTTGTCAAGATCGTTAAGTTTGTCTTTTGTCAGATATTTTTGAACAAATTCGGTAAATTCGGAATCAGCTATTCTTGAAATAGCTAGTTTTCTGTAAAGTTTTATCTGTTTTTTGAGTGGCATTATTTCTGCGATAGATTCAGTCATCATTTTTTGTTGCTCAACTAATTCCTTAGTTTGCCCTGATAAATTTTGTATCAACCTTATTAAACCGACTGGATTAATCGTCAATCTTGCAATAGCATGTTGTAGCGCAAGAGGGTTGTTTATTAATCTGTCAAATTCAGTCTGTCGCATAGCAGGATCAGCAATATTTCTAACAAGTTCCTCTACAATTTTTTTTAGTTTCCTCTTTTGATCTTTCTCTGAGTAAACCTAACAACCCTTTTTCTTGTACTTTCTTTAGTTCTTCTGGAGGAAATGCTAACAATTCTGATTGCTTACCGAGTACTGCTTCGGTAACGGGTTTAAAAAGTTTGGCGGTTTCTTCTTCTGCAACACGTTATTCCCGACGAGCTTCTTCCACCCTTTTCTTAAAAGTAAATTGAGATGCTGAAAGTTTATTTAGTAATTCATTTTTTTGATGATAATCCATTACTTATTTTTATATGCGATATAAAATTTGTTATAGATACGTGTCAATGCAACAACGAAACATTTTATCCGAATCACGCGCTAGTTTATCAAATAAAAAGATATAGTATTTGTCTTTAGTTGCTTGATGATATAATTCAATAAATTTATCTTTCGTTACGTCACCACATTGCTCGTTTGCAATATTTTTCACCTCAACATTATCAAGTCCAGAAAATAATATAAAACATCCCGTATTTCTCCTAATAAATCTGTCGACGTTATAAAAACCTTGCGCGAGATAATCGAATTACATTTTTTGTTACCCGATAATGAAAAATACGACTTAATCTTTTTCTTCTCCTCGTTATTTAGCGGAATATCGTCAAATATAATTATTTTATGATCGGACGAATCAAGTTCGTTGACAGGGATTAATTCCTCTGGTTGTTTTATTAAAAATATATCATCGCCAGCGTCAAGCTCATCACGAAGTTTATCATTGTATTCGCGTAATAGCTCGTATTTGTCTTGTTGCGGATTAATTGTGTAAATATATACCTTATCGTAGTTAAAGTTATCGTTGAGTAAGAGATTTAGCAAAAGATTTGTTTTACCAGAGCCTGTACGACCAACAATAAGATAATGACAATCTGAAAGTTCGTTATTATGTTTATGTTTGATTAATCGTTCGGTGTCAAAATTTAATATCGCTGATTTTCGCTATTATTGTTATACAATTTTAAAAAAAAAAAAAGAAAAAAAAAAAGACCGGCGACACAATGACAGGACACCTGTTTATGTCAAATCAACGAGTTCTATGTTTAGAAACAAATTATGCGCCAATAAATGTTGTTGATGCACAAGCTGTTAGTTATGCACAACTTAAATCGGTCGACAATAATAAACTATCATTGACAGGAGGAATTTTAAGCAGCAGCTTGGATATGTCAGGAAAAAAGGTTGTAGGCTTGGAAACTGCATATCCACCAAGAAACTTAGATCAAACCCGAGCGGTAAGTTATTTACAGTTGAAGTATGTTGATAATAACAAGCTTGATAAAACTGGTGGAACCGTTACAGGTAATTTTAACATGTCAAGTAAAAGAATTATTGTGTTGGAAACCGAGTATCCACCAGCAAATGTTGATAGCACAAAACAAGCGGTGAGTTATACGCAACTAAAATCTGATGACGATAACAAACTTAACAAAGCCGGCGACACAATGACAGGTACCCTTGTAATGAGCAATAACTAAAAAATAACTGGATTACCGACAACCTCACCACCAGCTAATGAGACTGATGCTATTAGTTACGCTCAGTTAAAAGAAGAACTCACCCCGTATTTAAGACAATCCGGTTGAACAATGTCAGGTAATATAAATATGAGAAACAAAACAATAACTACGACATATGTTCCAGTTAACCATAATGATCTAACGAATAAATCGTATGTTGATAGTGTATCTGGTGGTGGTATAAAACAAACCAAAAACAATGTTGGATATATTCCAACACTTTTTAAGGCAACTGACAACCGAGCTGGGTTTGAGGTAAGCGCATCATCATATTATCCTGAAAATTATCCTCATTACGCTTTCTCTGATAGACAAGAATGGACTACTAACGGAGAAGTTGAAAATTTTTGAATTAAAATTAAATGTCCTATTGCAGTTGCTATCTGGCAATTGCATATTTACCATTGCTGATGACAAGCTCTGGTATAATTTCGAGTGGTGCATCGTTAAATCCGTTTTTGTTAATAATATCTGGTGTTGGTGTTTTTCTTTCAACGGCGTGTAAAAAAATTGAGCCTCGACTTGACACTAAAAAAATGCTTGTAAAACAGCAAGTATCACCTACAAAAAATTACTTGATCAGATAAGATCTTATTTGCGAGGCGTAAAATATGATATGGACGATTTAATACACGAGTTTCGTATTATTGACAGTATGTTAACATATATTCTGCCAATGAGAGTTAGCAAGTACGAAAATAATTATCAGACAAAATATGATGATGATAGGGTATAAAATTTTGTCTAAACTTTAGAAATAAAATAATCTCAAACAAATGTTTCACTTACCTGCTCACACACATGTCCGCTTGCTGAATGAGCACGGAGAAAAATTTTGCCTGCCTTTTATAGCGTTATAACGCCTACGCGAAATTTCCATTACGTAATCTTTGGAATTTCCATTACGTAATTTTCCAGAATGTTCTTTGGTATTTCCATTATGTAATCTTTGGAATTTCCATTATGTAATTTTCCAGAATATTCTTTGGAATTTCCATTACATAATTTCTAGAATGTTCTTTGGAATTTCCATTACGTAATTTCTAGAATGTTCTTTGGAATTTCCATTACATAATTTCTAGAATGTTCTTTGGAATTTCCGTGTAGGTGTTATAATTTTATCTTTTACCTGACAGAGTTCCAGGTGTTATAGTAGTAGAAGAAAACCAGTGTTTCTAGCTCAGAGACCCCCTTACCCCGACAAAACATATTTTGTCAGAAAAAACCTTATCATGTAAAAGTCATCAACGGAGCTGAAGAAAATGTCAACATAGAAGGGTTTTGGAGGGGGAAGGGGGTCTCTGAGCTAGAAACCTGGTTTTCTTCTACTGCAGGTATCACTCTAAGTACAGGACCTATCCTAAAGTACCCGAGATAGCGAGACTCGGGACAGTGTAGCCGAGGGAGTATTCCTCTACAATATATTTACATGAGTTGTACGTACATGTAGTTAAAACAAATTTGTCATTAATTGAAAGCAAGTTGTGGCAGTAAAGATGGCATTTGCGAAGAATCATTTTTAGAGAAATCGCAGATCTCAGAAGAAAAAAAAAAGAAATAAAATAAAACAAACTTCAAAACAAACATAAGCAACAACATTGCATATACACCTGAATACTGTTCATGGAATGCAAAGCTTCATTGTTTGTATATTATTACTTTAACCGTCCAGCTTCGGACGTAAGAAAAGTGAAAAATTTAAATGCATCGTCTTGTTCCAATAAAATATCACTACATGGAGACTATGCAGTTTTACAATGTGAAAATGAAGAAAACAACAACATGAGCATGTGAGTTAAATAATGTAGTGGTCACCAATAAGCAATATTAGCAAAATTTCAATAAAAATAATTTACCCCACAAAATAATCATGACATTATGATTTGTCTCCACTCTTCCTTCTATGGTAGCAATTATTGAAAGGATGCTTACTTTATGTTTATGTCATGCGTGCTACCTGCTGGACACATATTTCAGAAGAAATTCCAAAACAAGATGTTGGCGCTCTAATGCAATATTACAGATATTGTCATAAAAACCTCTGGTGTGTAAAACAATGTTACAAGTATTACAGTAGAACATGCATGTACCTCCCTCTCGTATGTATATATGTACATATGCATTATATACGTACATATGTATGTATGTATGCATGTATGTATGTATGTATGTATGTATGTATGTATGTATGTATGTATGCATGCATGCATGCATGTATGTACTCCCTCTCGTATGTATGTATGTATGTATGTATGTATGTATGTATGTATGTATGCATGCATGCATGCATGCATGCATGTATGTATGTATGTATGTATGTATGTATGTATGTATGTATGTATGTATGTTTACATTTGTTTAGAAGGGTTTAGCTTCTTATTGGTTTTGTGCAATTCTTCACTTTTGCATTTTTTGGACTTTCAGTTTTAGTTGATACCATATCGCCACTTCTGTGCAGAGATGTCCTTTAACGTTACTACATACCTACTGTCACAATCCCTGTACAGTATTAGAACGGTGGAGTTTTAAATTTTGAATGACTCACAAGCCCCCAGTCAGCAATGCCGACAGCCTAAATACATGAACTATTCAATGTAAAATATATAACAATTTAATCAATACTGATAACAAATTTAACTATTTTAAGTAACTTCCGGATATAAATCTTCCAATTACACTTCACTCTTAAATCAATACATTAAGTGATCTGTTAACAAATGCCTTTCTTTATTTCATCATATGAGAGTTAACGGCCTAATCTGATAGAGTCTCCTTTCAGTGAATAGTCCCATGCACTCCTCTGCATTCGTTTCTCTTTTTTTTAATTCTGCGTCGTCTTCCCCTCTGCACTCTTCCTATGCCACTTCTTGTGCTATTTCTCCTTCCTTTGCACCCTTCCTGTGCTACTTCTTGCACTCTCGGTACTAATTCTTGTACTTTCTCCCTCTCTTGGGAGTTCAGTGCCGTCTCTTAAGTGCAGCCTGGGAGCTTCCTGTAGAAAATATAAGGGTCGTACATCCTGTTCTACCGAAAGCAATCTTCGTAATCTACCACTCTCTCACGGACTTTAAAGCTTCTTTATCACACTACGAAACTAATAGACTTCTTATGTTTTGTTTGTTTTAAATGAAAATTGTGCTTATTTGAAAGTCTTATTTTTCACATGGTAAGTTATATTGGTGTTGGTTTTTTACCAATAGACTTCTTACAATGTCCAGTTGGTCTTAAATGAACATAGTTGAGATCTGTCGTCCTGGATGCCCACTACAGAGAGACCACTTCTTGGAAATTTTGTTATTGCTACTTGTCCTGCATGTATTGTCTTGTCAACATGGAGTTTTTTTCTAAAACTTTTTATGATGTCTACTCGCTTCTACATGAAGATGGTGCCAATCTGACGTCCATTACGACCGCCCTAAGGCCATCTTCAGAAGCTGCCTATCATTATTCCTCCTGAATGAAAAGTCATATTGACACGTAGTTTTCACTAAAAGACATCTTATGATGTCTTGTCAATTCTAAAAAAAAATGGTGCTGGTCTGGAGTCTAATATGGCTGTCACAGTGGCCATATTGAAAATCTCGTTAGCACAAGTTCTCCTGAATGAAAGGTCATATCGTCATGGTGTTTTCATTAAAAGATGTTTTATGAGGTTTTGATGATTTTGAAATGTGTCCATCTTGGCAATCATGTTTATGAAACTTCTTTTAAAGAGAATATTACGATTCTATGGTCTTAAAATAAGTAACAATAAAGAGCAAAACCAACAAGTTTTAATAATTGAAAATATTAATTTATTTCCCTAAAATAAAAAGCGAAAAAAATTAAGAAAAAGCTTACAGCATGGTGAATTAAATCCTAAAGTCCTAAATGTTCTATCAATCCCAAAAGTATCGAGTAAATCCGAATGAGTTCCGAACGTTTTTCGAATGATATTCTGCAGTGAACTGATGTATCAACAGTACAGAAGAATCACTATGATAAAATGCCAAAAAGTCTTTAAATCGAATCACAGTATTTTCGATACAGCAGTAGTAAAGATAATTTGAGGTTCCTTTCTCAGACACCCCTACCTCCCAAAACGTTATACGTTAACATTTTTGTCAGCAGCCGTTTATAGCTTAAAATGATGATTTTCATATGATAAGACTTTTCTAACATATTTCTGACAAAATTTGTTTTGTTGGGGTAGGGGGTCTCTGAGATAGGAACAACTCAATTATCTTTACTACTTGACAGCCCTATACTATAAAATTTAGACAAAATTAATTAGAGATTGAAAATATTATATATAATGTGCTTCTGTCAATCAAAGAGACATGTTGGATTTGATCTGACAAACAAATTTTGTAAGAGATTTAATTCGATTAGAGCAGCCTCATGTTATACTGGTATAAAAACTAAAATAATAAGTGATTGTATTAAAAAAGTTTGATATCATATATCACCAAAATATGGGTCAGTTTGGTTATTCGCTACTGAAAATGATATGAGAATAGCGGGTTGGGCAGATGATGTGATGACATTTATTGACAATATGGTTGATATTTTATTTGATAATGATATTACTAAAGCTATACAAAATAAAAACATATTTCTAAATCAAAATGATAAAACATATTTATAAAACAAATTACAACACAACCCCATGTGAACTCCTAGGTTGTCAAACAACATCCTAGAAAGTTCAGGGGCATTTGAATCAATCCCCATGTGACCCCCTAGGTTGCCAAATGACATCCTAGCAGGATCAGAGGAAATTCGAAAGACGAAACAGACAGCACAGTTTGATACAACCCCATGTGATCCCCTAGGTTGTCAAAGAACATTCTAGCAGGATCAGAGGAAATTCGAAAGACGAAACAGACATCACAGTTTTATACAACCCCATGTGACCCTCTAGGTTGCCAAAGGACATCCTAGCAGGACCAGAGGTTACATATAAACTTATCCTAGGACAGCACAGTTTTATACAACCCCATGTGATCCCCTAGGTTGCCAAAGGACATCTTAGCAGGATCAGAGGTTATATATAAACTTATCTTACGGACAGCACAGTTTAACCCCATGTGACCCCCTAGGTTGTCAAAGAAGATTTTAGCAGGATCAGAGGTTACATATAAACTTAATTCTAAGAACTTATCCTAGGACAGCACAGTTTAACCCCATGTGACCCCCTAGGTTGTCAAAGAACATCCTAGTAGGATCAGAGGTTACATATAAACTTAATTCTAAGAACTTACCCTAGGACAGCACAGTTACATATAAACTTAATTCTAAGAACTTTAACTCTATGACAGTACAGTACATGTAGACTTAATTCTAAGAACTTATCCTAGGACAGCACAGTACATGTAGACTTAATTCTAAGAACATTAACTCTAGGACAGCACATTTACATATAAACTTATCTTAAAGACAATACTACGGGACTTTTCTATGTTTCAACAGAAATTTTTGCACACTCCCCCATCATAATCACCCAGAGAGTGCAAAATTACACCCACCAAGTGACATGGTGGGAGAGTGTACAAATTTTCCATTGAAAAATAGACGGGCTGGCTGACGCCCTATTAAATAATAAATTTTGGCATCAAAATCTCCTTTAATCCGACAATTAATCGGTCACGAGAATCGAACCACGGACCTCGAGCATGAAAACCCAACGCGTTAGCAATCGGCCACCGGACTTCATTACATATATATGTTAAAAAAGTTATTATATAGTTACCGAACAGCGTTCATTTTCTGATTTTGAAAACACGTAATTTTACATTATATTATTTAATTCTGAAAACATTATAAGATCGGCCGTTGCCAAGGATACTGTCTGAATGACGCATTACTGCAGAAAAATAATCAATATATTCTGTATTACGCAGTTAGACTTAAGCGAGAATCTGTAGTAAATATGTTATTTAAGTAGGACGAATTGCTAGTTATTTTAACAAATACAGAAATGATACCAGGATTTATCGGTCTTAAAATACTATCAGATTTACAAATCTATTAAATTTCATTAGCAAAAAAAAAAATACGAAACAGTGTATATGCTATGTTTGATTGGAACAGTATTATCTCCCTTTTTAAAATCAGATATGGTATACAGAGTTATATTTCTTGACCAACACATAATGTCTCGACGGTTGATATTAAGTAAAGGGTAGATAGAATTTAATTCTACCAGATACTTTACGACGACATTCAAATAGTTCTTTCATCGCTATTTTGCTGAGAAGATACTTACTACTTTTTACATAAACCTTCGACCTATCTAGGTCTATATTAATTTTGGTATACTGGTATTGGCTTATCGGATTATGCAAATTGTCATATTTTAATGCAAGCTCGTCTCGTAAACTTTCGAGATAACTAAAGTATTTGCTGTCATCTGATTTGATAAGGGAGAGTTTGATTCTGTCAAATTTACTAAAACAAATACCTGAAATTTCATCGTTAAATTCAAATGATAATTGTTGGTTATTAACCATTATTTTTTATTTTGCTATTAACTCCATCTGCTAATGTTAAATTTTCAAACATTATTTCTAATGTTTAGACAAAATTACTTTATAATGTCCAAGCGCTAGTGTGTTAATTCCGTCACTGCAATATCTTTTATCATCAAAATTACTTAGTCCACGTTTTATGATCGTATCAGTTTCAAGTTTATGATGATTTGTTCTAATAACATTTGTTTTGATAAAACTGATGCTATTGTTTAGCGCTGCTTTAAAATCGTCAAAATTCATCATCTTTTTAACATATCCTCGAGGAATACCTTTTTCTTTTTTTGTAAGTTTATTGTCATCTAATATAACAGCATACATTTTGCTCTTTAGTCCAACAAATTCCCTAACTGGCATAAACATAAACTCATCTTTCATTTTACCAATAACTTTTTTATTCGAATTATCTTGAAATTCACTATATGCTGGATAATCTGATAAATCGAACAGACTTTTATTATTGTAAATATCCATATAGACATCTTCACATTTTATATTATAAACTAGCGAATCTGTGTCAGTAAATAGCAACTCCGAATCTGGCCACTGCTTTTTGGTAAAATTATAGTGAAAATCGTACATCAGCCACTTTGATATATTAAGTACAGCCGCACCAACATAAATAGGTTTATTTAACTTTAAATTTGTCTTTCGTCTTTGTATTGCAACAAGATTTTCATTAAATATTTTCATACTAACAAAACCATCATCATTAACAAGCTGCAGATGAATGATGATAAAACTGAAGCCATCCTGATTAAAACACAAAGACTTTCTCATTCACATCCTTTACCTCAGACAATAAATATCAGCAACACCAACATTAAATTCACACAGTCAGTGCGAAACCTCGGTGTCACTCTCGACAGTACTCTCTCGTTGCACCAACATGTCATGAACATATGGAAGGCTGCATATCTTGAGCTGAGACGAATCAGCTCCATTTGCAAGTATCTTTCAGTTGATGCCACTAAAATACTTGTGTGTTCCTTAGTACTTTCCAGACTGGACTATTGTAACTCAATTCTGTCTGGTTCGTCTCAACATCTACTTCAGAAACTTCAAAAAGTTCAAAATACAGCTGCTGGAATCATCCTTAGAGTACCACGATCAGAGCACACCTCTCCCCTGCTCTGTACCCTACACTGGCTATCCATATGATCCAGAATTAAACACAAAATTTGTTCTCTGTGCTACGTTTCACTGACGGGCTCCAGTCCAACATACCTATCTGACCTCACCCATGTGTACACACCTGCAAGATGCTTACGCTCCTCTTCTGACACTCGTATTCTCATTATTCCCACTATGAAGATGAAATCATATGGACAACGCTCTTTTGCATACCAGGGCCCAGCAACGCGGAACGAATTGCCCACTGCACTTAGACACAAAGACACAGTGATCTCATTCAAGAGCGCTCTTAAAACTCACCTATTTCAACTGCAAGAACAGACATAAAGACCTAATAATGTATCCTTGCCTTAAATATTTACAGCATATTTTCTGTTTCTACTTTCGTGGTGTTTGTTTTAATTTTGTAATCATATCATTATATATGTTTTTTAAGTGTTGTCAAATGTTGTAAAGCGCTTAGAGCTTCTAAAGATTAGGCGCTATACAAAGTCCTCATTATTATTATTATTATTATTAATATATTGTAGTCCATCTTGTTTCATGGCCTAGATGTCGCGAAATGCATATAAACTGCCACTCACTACATACAGTATTCTTCCATTATCCCCAGCGACAAAAGCGCCCATTTTCATCAAATATGACTGCGTTTCATAAAATTACAAATGTGTGTTGGCATTTTTTAATAATCTAAAATGTAAGTAGTATAGAATTATGGGTGTTGTGGACAACTTTATCACTACGTGATAAGAAGTGGTCGAGAGAGCTTCCATGGAACTATGCAGCTGTGTTGTAGGGGTTCTGAACCACTTGGGGTTGCCTCTTGATGCGAGTGTTTGGTGTATGCGTAATACATTGTTGTGATGATTAGGCTCAGCAGCGTCTGTGTGAGATAATGTGTATGCCATTGATGGAGTAACGTTTATCATCAAAGGGGCATAGTCATTTTCTGTTAATGTGCGTTGTACTTTTTTATGCTGATGTGATCAGAAAGCTCTCATGGAGTAATAATGCATGTGTCCCTATAGCACTTGTGTGTAATATTTGTTTGTGGCGATATGTGCGATGACGTTATTTTTAAGTTCTTTGTCAAAGATTCTCGTGTGCACAAAGGCATCATTGGCGACCAGTTTATCTCGTTGTCGTAGGTTATTGACGATTTCGATTTTCTTGCGGTGTCGAATGTTTCCCAGGTTTTTTCGAAAACGCTAATGTTCATGAGTTTGGAGAAGACTTTGTCGAATGCCGTGATGGCTCATTGTGTCAATTTCAAATCGATGTAGGGATTCATCCACGGTGACTGATAAGCTTGACGGCACGATGAACTTTTTTAAGAACGAGTCCGTGCTGAAGAGACTGTTCAAGTAGTCTATGGTGTAATTAATACTTGATTTTGTTGGCGAGATTGGGTGCCGGTATTTTTAACATGACCTCCGAGTCCGAACTGGCTCTTCAGCTGTAGTTTTTGTTGCGACAACATCGAGATTTTGGCAAAAATTTGTTCGGCCAGAACGGATAATCGTTGTGTGCATCGTGGAGATGTTGTAGATACCCACGATCGACTTCGACGAAATATCCCCAATGGTCGTCGTATCCCTCTTGTCTTTCTTGGACGGACCTCGTGCAGTAATCAAATGAAAATCTCAGACGGGAAGCGGTTGTGACATCGCCTAACCATAGAGCTTGTTTGTGTAGTGGCAAAGGATGTACACGTTCGGCTTTGTCGAGTCGTAGTTTTTCATGTATTTGTGGTTGGCGACAGCGTGTTGTTTGCTTATGACGGAGATTCCGTCTCGTGCCATCTGCTCGGTGAATATGAGCATCTCTGGATGAGTAAGGAATTCAAAGGTCAATCCGGATTGTTGGAGGAGTGTGTCCAGGAGAGTCCTGGCGATGAGAAATACCAGAATGGATCGAGTTGGAAATGGTCCATGCACGTGTGTCTGAAATTGTCAAGCACGTCCGCGAGCAGGAGTACATCCCTCTTGAGTTATGTTACGACCCTGTAGTTGAATTACATGTGTTAAAATTTCAATTCTTCTAATTCTTTGTTTCATTTTTATTTTATTTTTACATCATTAAATGTAGTTATTATTATTATGATGATTATGTTTGCATGGGTCTAATAGTTTGTTAGAAACATCGTATTTATTTAAAACGTAAATGTGACTCATGTAAGCACGAGCTTTGTATGATAGTAAAAATAGTAGAAATCACGTGTCTTTCGTGCGTGTGTACATGAATCGACGTATTAGTTTCTTTTATATGCTTAGTTATCTGTAAGAAAGTTCAGTCATAGTCGTAGTCAGTCATACTTGAGAGTCACATCATAACATCTTGTAGAGTTTCTAATACCTTAAGGAAAAGGTATTCCTGTGCTGGAAAGAGTTGTTCATTCGCACGTATGAGGAACAACATGTGTATTGTTAGTGGTGGTAGCTGTACTTCATCTACTTTCTAAATAATTATTTTCCCTCGAGAACAACCCTACTGGCTTTGGACAAAGAAATTTGTTGAAATTATTTCTAAATTGGAGCAGAACAATTCAAATTGTGCTTCACAGTGAAAATTCTGGACATTTTGTGTTAACCTTCGTCTGACGTCATCATCCGCCATCTTGGAACGGAAGTGAGATTCAGACTATATCAAATTAGAACTGTTTATTCACAGAACTTATGTGTTTTCACAAATTTATAACAAATTTTTGGATCTTCTTCGTAAATCGTAAGTCTTGTTTCACATATTTACCTTTTCTCCGTGTTTTCATGGGAAATAAATTATTTTTGTTAAAATTTACAAAGCTTGTTGTCTTCACTCTTTCTTCGTGTTACTTTGAACGAGCCGATACGTAACAGTTAGAAATAATGATAATCGCAGAGGGTTTTATCATCAAACTCGTTCTATATCTTGTTCGCGTACTGGTATTCATCGTCGGTTATTCCTGAGAGATGTAAGTGGGAATAAAAGGTGTCTTGGGATGACAAAGACGTTTCGTCGATTCGTGACCATGCATCGAAGTATTCGTAGTTTTAAATTTATTTTGAGACCGACATGTGCTTTTCCTAATTGTTGGGGATGCATTTCATTTGTGTTTCAGCGAGAAATTGTTTGATGCAGGGATGACTATGTGCTGCGACGATAAAATATCCATCGTACCCTCGTAGATTATGAGAGAATCCGGTAGGAAGTCTGGATCTTCCAAACTTCGATTGCTGTTATCATGAGCAACTCCTCGATAACGTCCGATCACACGGCAATGATCTCTGACATTTTTGCATCATGTCGCTTATAGTACTCTTCGCAGTTGTGCCACTGAGTTGCTGATTTGTGCTGTCGCAGTTGTTGTGGAGTGAGTGGGATCATCGTCGCTGGATTTTTCAGATGTCGGTGATGAGTTTCCATTCTGCCACGAACTACTCAAAGACCCACGGGACGCAATCCTCGCCGCGATGCTCCCGATACGTTGAAGACAAATTTTCATCGACGGAACAGCATGTTTCATAGCCGATCGCGCACAGGACATATTTTTGCTCCACTTGGTAAAATAACGGTCTGGTTTAGGTGAGGGTCCTTGTACTTTTTCAATGATCGCTTCCGAGTCAAAGTTGATATAAAATGTCTGTGCGTATTTTCTGTAATGGCGTTCGAACTGTAGTGCTTCCTCGCGCGGATGTCTGAACGGTTTGTAGTTCTTGACACCATCCCGACGACACGTGGTCGAATAGTTTTATGGTTGAGGAGAGCATTGTAAGGAAAGATTACAGAAATATCCATGATTCTTATGTTGCGTGTACTGAGATCGGCATGACCGACCGAAGTCTATGATGTGCACGAAACGGTTTTGGTAATAAAGTAAATTGACGCTGTGTTCTGAATTTGTTTTGTAGACCAACATAGGATAGACCACGAACTGTTTGTCGCTCACTTTCTTTTCATCGAGTATAAAAACGTTGATGGAGAGACCATCCTTGAGCGATTCCAGTTTAGGAACATCTTTGAGCGCAGTCGGAAACATGATACCAGTGGTTTTGATGGTATCAAAATACGGCTTTTATTTGGAGATGAGATCGACATGGTCTGCAGCGGGATGTTTCGCGGAGAGGACAGCCCACAACAGACAGTAGTCGTCGTTGTTTGTGACGTTGAATCACGCTTTTGTGACGAAGATTTGTTTGGGAAGTGGAACGTGCTTACTTTCACGCAATGGTGTAAATTTGGAAGTTTGAGAGGAGACAGAATTGAATCCGGCGAAGATCCATGGTGATCCTGGTTCTTTAAAATCTTCGATGAGACGTTCGATAAATTATCTGCATCTGTATGTTTTAGAATGAATTGTAGGAGTTCTTTATTTACTCCTTGCTGCAGCACGTGGAGATGATCGTAAACAAATCCTTTGTGGGCGCCTCCGTACGCTTTTTCGGCTTGTCAGCAGTGCAGTGGACAACTTCGTTGTCGATAGCTTTGCTGTCGCCCGCTTGATTTTAGCACGTTGCCGTTGAATGGCTTGTGGATCGATTTTGGGTAGTCTTTGATCGATGTCGGCTCCTCGCGATCGGCTCATGATCTCTTGTTGAAGTCGAAGAAGTTTTGAGCGCATAACAGCTGGATCCAAAAGGTGTGTGTGGTCACATCAGGGCGGCACGGACAAATGCAAAAAGGCATACTTGAGAGTATTGCGCGCAGTATATTACCCACATCGCGAACGGAAGTCAAGGACTTAAACCCTGCCTGGTTTGTCAGAAGTTGTTCGAGGTCAGCTCCAGGTGTAACAACGCTACGGTGGTCGAAACATCCGAGCGATTACATGCATTATGAGAAATTGAAAACTACTCACCGACTCAAAAAACATGCAGCGGTGTTGGACAAGTGTCTCGAATACGTGCTTGTACGCGTAGACATTTCGATGTTAAAAGCGATAATACGATTATAGCTCGTGACGCCCATCCCCCGACAAATTCTCGTCGATGTGATTGTAGTCGATGACGGGCTTCATCTAATGATCATTCAACTGTGTTGGCAGCGTCAGCTACACTTTGAAAATGCAGCTTAAGCTGTGATAAATACTCTCTTAATAACAACACATGCACGTTAATTTTATCCTCGCTGACTTGATTTCATTCACTGTTTCTCCAAGAACCCAATATGGATATCTATTTGTGATTTTCGTCGTTTCATTTAATTTTACATGATCCTACAGCGCATCACGAGTCGCTTTCAGTTCAAGATGATCCAGATATCATTGTGCTTCTATAACATGTAACAACTGGAAATCACGAGCGAATAAGGTATTTTCCGATGATATTTGTAAACGTAATGATAGGACAGGGCGATTATTTCCACCTTGAGATTTACTTTCTCAAAGACTTTAATTGCTAGAAAGAAAATCTCTGTCCCTGGAAGCCCTCTGACTCCAATATTTTCTTCGATCATTTTCTCGATAATTAATTTCATCATGCAGTTCCTGAGGTGCCTTTGAAGCATTGACAAAGTTTCCTTGTGGAAGCACGCTGCCTTTTTAAAACCACTGCTCAGTTTCTGTTCAGTTTCACCCAGCGTGAAATTTTCCAAATACGTATATGACACTGCAGCGATATCTGGATCGATTTTGCCATACACGTTATATATGATCAAGTTAAACAGCGCTTCCGTGGCCTTGTTGTTTACAAAAACTGGTTGTGAAACCTATGGTTCAGGAACAATTGCATCATCGAGCCCCATCACTTCCACGATCACCTCCACGTCCTCGCACTCCAATCCGTCATGTTGAAAAAAGTTTCTTTTATCGATGGCATTACGCAATTTTCTTTTCCCGCGAAATCTCTCTTTGGGTATTATTTTGTCCATGCAGTCGTGATCTTTTTTTGTGTGCATCATCGTCTTCTTTTCGACCAAATTGTCGTCGTTCAATGTATCCAGTTTTCTCAACGCTATCAACGATGCTCGGATGCAGTTTTTATAATCGTGTAAACAATTCCTTCGATGCTTTTTGCCAACCGTGTCGATTCTCTATCATTACAAAATTTACATAACGGCAAAATACTTAAATATGACTTCTCTGAGCTGTTGATGTCACCTATGTCCAACTGAAATATGATGGTTTTATCTCATTGTGTTTCCACTGTTCATGTGCATTTTCTACGGATAACTTAGGCAAATTTCTCACCTGATTGATATCCGAGTAAATCCCCGTGGTCTGCTTGATCTAATGATTGTAATGTTCAGCATACGACTCATCCTGCCTGTAAGTATCCTCGAACAATAACTAGTAAAGTTCGATAGCTACTCAATTTCAGCCATGGTGAAACCCATATTAGTGGGATAATGCTAAAATAAACGACTTATATCAGGTTGCAATGATCTACGCTAGATCATCCAGTGTTAAAAAAATTGGAAATAACCCCGGATTAGACGGTTCTGCCGTGGGTGCAGTAAACTTAAACGTGGAATACTTCATGCTTGCGGCGGATATGTAAAATTGAATCGTTGTGGAACCAATGGGAGAGGTACCATCGTAAAAAGCATTAGCAGTAATATCTGGTTTTGTTCCATCTAACCTCCAAGTGAGAATGCGTTCTATTCCTGAGATTCGCCCACGCACTTGAAATTTCGAGATGGCTGCTGCAGCAGTTAACTGCACCTAAAGCCAGAAATTGGATATAATTCCAGCCGTGGCCCACTTGTTACCAGCATCGGATACCACAAGGTGATTGGCAAAACATAATAAGCCTGGTAAGACCCTGAGATTTCTGATGATGCTGATATAGAAACTATGCACCAGTTTCTATTATTTCCTGTGAGTGTTGGAATGTGCACAGAGCTGTTTCTGACACGACGCGTAACCACGTACATTTCCGTGGCTATCTCGTTGTTTGCCGTGGGTGGATAATCCGTCACTGCGAAAGCGCATCAGCAGCAGTTTTTGATACAGGATTGCCATTATATCATAGTGGTTCCGACCGGTCCTGGGAAAACGAATCTGCTCATGAACGTGCTCGTGAACAACATGCTGAAGTACACCAGAGTGATCATTTACATGTTACATCCTCACCAGGAGAAATACAGGACACTGTATGAGTTTGGAGACATTGTCTCCCGCGATTCGATTACAGAAAACTCAGGGTTCAGAGATTTTGACCGCGATGTTGTCTTTACCCTAGCGGATACGGATCAGATACAACCTGTAGAAGAGCTTTATTCTGACATGCATAAGGTCATCGTGTTCGATGATATTAAGATAGACCGACAGAAAATGAACCGCATCTGCGAGCATTTTTCGTTGTCGAGAAACAAGAGCTGCAACAGCATTTATCTCACTGAGTCGTACTACGATGTGCCTAAGTACATCTGACGTAAAACTGGATGCTTTGTGCTGTTTTCAGTACTCGACAACAGAGACATTAATGCGATCGCGAGAGTACGGTGGCATCACCGCGGTAAAATTCAACACGACTTTATGACGTTTCATCGCGATGAGGAACCCTCTACCTGAACGTTATAGAAAAGGCTTTGATGAATTTTACATACCTGGTTAGGATATCATCATTGGAAAACAGCGTTGTCTTTGGACAACAAAGTTGTCAGCATCATGTCGTTCGAAGAGATCACCAATTGTAGACAGCGTGATGATGTTCTCAAAAATTTTATCGAGCTGCGTGCAACGTTACGTCATCGCGTCGTCGAGGATAAGATAGGCCAGCAGTTATCTCGCGGGGGAATGGTTCAAGCCTATTCTTACTGAACTCAACGAAGCTTAAACGACGTACATTGTAAAGTAAGATCAGTTGCTGAACACGCTCATGACGAACAGCGATCACATCAACGATTGCTGGATACCTTAGCACTAGAGGAAGAAGCCGCACAAGAGACTACAGAAGAACCTAAACCTAAAACAACTAGAAAAATGTAAAGAGTGAAGAAACTAAAGAGAGGAAAGCTATAATTGCTGACATAAAAAAGGAGGAGAAATTTATGGCATCAGAGTTAACGGAGATGCGTAAAGACAAAGGAGACACCAAGGAAATATTTGAAAAATTGTACGAGGAGGAGGAAAATTTTTTTAAGCAAAAACCATTTGAACCGTATGATTGGTGAAGCTGTGAAGAAAATTATAAGTGATATTGATTATTCAGAACCAGTTTCGACATTAGAATGGCTAGTTGATTTTCATCGTGAAAAAGCTCCAGCTGTGGCAAAATATTTAAGAAGCCAAGCAAATGCTGAAGAGGATTATTTCGACATTTTAGCAGCAAGCAGCATATTAATTAAAGAAAAAATATCAAGGATAAAAATGAAGATGAGGAGAAAGTAATTAGTAATTAAAATGACTGAAGTGGCTGGCGATTTAAAAACATTAAACAGAGATCTTCTTGAATTTAGAAACAATGAGTATAGAAACAACTGAAAGAACAGAAGCCTGCACAGAAACAGCAGCATGCACAAAAAAATAGAGGCAGGTCTGTTTAGTAGATTTACATCACGGATTTTTGGGCAAAGGGGAAAGGACGAATCTGAACAGAAGGAATTGGAATTTCTATCTTCCTCTGTGGAAATGGAATCCACGATGGTGGTAGCATCCGATTCTACAAAAATCTAGCTGAGATCGTCTAGTGGTTGAAATTGCTGATCGCCTCTAAACAAGCGGGAAATGTCGGCTTGGAGATCGATAACGAGATGTTAGATATCCTCAATCATCTTCTGGATAGAAAACTTGTGACTCGGATCAGTATCAGATTTTATACGAGAACTTGATTCTAATTAAAATCTACTTTAGACAGACATACTTACAAAGAACGCTGTTTAAGAAAATGGCTATCAGCGACACAACGCTGATGCTTGACTCACGTTCGATGACTTCCACGATGAGGTATTATCCTCCGCTGAAATTAGACCAACAGTCGTCGTACGAGATTGCGCTGATCTCCACCAAAATATGGAACAGCTTCTTTAACTTCTCCGTAAACAACAATCTGCTTTCGTACTGCGCCTCAGCTCAGCGACAAAAGATCACGATCTCGCCAGGCGGATACATCATCACCGGCCTTGCCATGGAAACCTCCAGACTGATCACCAACAAGGGACACACCGTCGCGAACATAAACCAGAATCACGCTATCGGCAGGTTATCGTATAGTATTTGAGATCGCCAACTCGATCGGATCCATTCTGGGTTTTAACGCGACATCATTTTAAAAGTCAATGGAACGCACAATGGAGATCTTCGTATGAATAACACCAACGTAAACAGCCTCCTCCTCAACTCTTGATCGCTCAGGAATCGTTGTCGTCGGTTAACATCCCGCCAGGATCACTCATGCAGATTCGTCCTAATCTCTTCATTTATTATCCCATCCTAGGCACGTACGCAATTTCAGAAATCACCATGTGGCTCACCGATCAGGCTGAAAACACCGTCGATAATAACAACGAAAGGATCACCTATCATCGCACGTGCGGGGAAAACCGCATAGAGACGTAAAGGCTCATAATGGTGAAAATCCGTATAGCGTCTCAAGGTCTCATAGCCGACTACAAAACAAAATGCTCACAGATAAAAGTAGAGGCAATGAGGGGATCACGTGTACAGCGATGTAAAATCGTAGGTGGATTTTTTATCCACGCTGTTTTCCTCGGCACGAGCAGCTCTTCCACGGACTGTAGCAAAAGCAGCTCCGATTTCACTCAAAGTGGCCGAAGAGGAAGCCACCGAAACAGCCTCTTTCGCTGAAACGGCTGTGGGAAAATATATAGTCAGCAAAATCATGGCTCAATCAATTACACCATCATCGTTGTCGATAGCGACTGTACAGGAAATTTAGCTATCAGATCTTTCGAAGCAACCAAAACAAACTATTAAGAAAACTGCGGCGGTACTCAGAGCGCAATCAGAATAATTTTACAGGATCTTCAGAGAAAGGTACACTAACAATGCCATCTCTTGGCACCATCATTTCCGGTGAAGGATTAAAAAGATTATGGTAGAACAATAGAATGTCTATAAATAACTGTTATTTTGTAACACGATTATAACATAGACATTTCATGTATTCGAGATTTACTCCCGATTACCTTCGACTGAACGATGACACTCACATCGACGACTCAACTACCGAGTATGAGTACGTCGAATACCAGGACACGAACATCGCCAATCTCAACGCGAGCACGCATCAAGAAATAGTGAAGCGTGACAGAGATGTGTATCTGCTTCCCTATAAAGCCTTTCTGGAGGTCCGCGAGAAAATACAACCTGCGACGGGCAGAGACTATGCAGCAAATTCACAGATCACTCTGAAAAAATGGATGGTTGTTATTCAAGTCGACGCAATACCAGTTGAATAATCAAACCCTGGAGGAAATAAATAGATACTTACCCCAAGCTAGAACGATCCATAATCTGATCGTGTTCAGCATTGACTACATCCAAACGTGCATCACCATTATGTGGTAGTTCAGAGATACAAGCACAGGTGAGAAAATCAGTTACGAGTTCGCCGCTAACGGGGACATGTTTCCAGCGTTGGCTGTGGGTGATGCTGCTGATGCCAATGGAGGTAATTTCAGAGCCAGTTATGCTTTTGCACTTAATACCGCAAACAACGTGGGATTCGCAACTCGACGTGCTTTCACCGGTGCTGGACACGAGATCTGCATAATGCTTCCACTGAGCAGCATCTTCGGAGTGTGCAGGGATATCCGAACAGTGCTCAGAGGTGTCAAGCACACGTTGGTGCTGGAAAGATATTATCCCACCCAATACATGCACAGAGCAGCGGCTTCCTCGGGTGGACATGTGACCACGATGTAATTGTCCATGTTGATGCCCAAAATCACACCCTCGATAGTTCATATGCTCGACCTGGAATCGATGTTGGCCAAATTCACGAGGAAACTTTACTTTGAGCAACACCGTATTTACATGCAACAATTTTCACCTGCTCAACTAACCACGTCGTAGAGCGTCTCTGCCAATCCAGGCAGCGAACTTCCCAGACACCTCTTCGTGGCGTTTAAGCAGTCAACACAACGAGAAAACCAGGAAAGAAACAAGCATGTTTTTAAACATCTTAATCTGTCTCGTATTAACGTTCGCATGGACTCCAGGAAATATCCAGAGCGAGAAAACTAGTGCAATTTCGCCGTCGGAACCAGAAATATTTCTCGGGAGTAAATGATCCGATGGAAGCCATACAAAAGTACTATGATGTGAACACGGGCACACAGATCTAGATGGAAGATTTCTCTACCTTGTATAACATCCTTCATTGTGATGTCTCCAAACATTCTGAGCGTCTCAAAGATTCCCCAACCGACATGGAAATCCGATGGACTATTGTCAGTTCAGGTGGCGATTACGTGTGTTGCACGCTGGTGACCTCCAAATATTTCATGGCGCTTGACGTGCTCAGTGGAAAAATGAACATACTCGTCTGGCATCGCAATTTTTCTAAAGTTGTAGATGATCAATTGTGTAAACATTATATATACAATGCCGAAGAAGAAGTTGTGCAAACGTCGGTGTCCAAACGAGAAGGTGGCTCTATAGCCAGCGGGAGTGTCCCATTCGCGAAGACCCTGGCGCCAAAGCTGGGATGGGATTTTGTGTTGCCCGTAGCAGAATCTCCCGCGGCGGAAATCTCCGACGAAAACGTGTCATCGTGACATCGTCAATTAGCTATCGAAATAAACCCGTCTAAGAAACACCCCAACAAATAACGGCATTTAATATAACACCATGTCGTACATTACAGTAGATGTTACTCTGTCACCACAGCAAAAGAAAAGTATTTCTGTGCCAGCCACACATAAAAGGCCATTATCCTTCAGGCTTAAAGCTTCAGCGCTCACAGGACCTGATAGAACCGTGCTGACTCTTCGCCAGGCCACACCAGTAGTTAAACATGCCGCTATACGAAAAGGAATTGTTCTTAATTCGTCGGCGTCAAAGTTGTCCAATTAGGAAGATTTATCGCACTCTTGCTTTCAGGAATCGCTGGAAAGTTACTTCCAGGATTGCTCGACATCGGAAAAGGACACCAACTTCCTGGAACCACGCGCGGTAAAGGTATTTCAAGCAAAGACATGATACAAAAAGAGGTTTTAACGTCGCAAGAGAAAGGTCTCCTAAAACACAGTTTCCTCCGCTGTCCAACATCAACCTCGATAAAGAATTAGTACCCGGAGTTGGAATTTAAAGAGGTGAATTTTCATATGAACAGCTTCCTGAACAAATTACACCCGACAAGAGCTGCGTAACTAACCTGCAAAATTATTGCGGTGGACATGGCACTCATTGGGTCGCCGTGGCCAATGATCCATTTTACAGTGACGTTGAGATGTCGATTTGTTTAGTTTACCTCCACCTGATGAAGTCGTGCGCTACATCCAACAACCGCATAAGGGACCAGTGTACATCTCGCTAAAGCTTCAAGACGTCAACAATAGCACGTGTGGATGGTAGTGTATCGACTACATCCAACGTAGGTACGAAGGACAATCAACAGTAGAAATTATTTTACAACTTGGAAATAGATATTTGGGTAGTTTCTGTGCTGTCTAAAATAGTGTGAACTATAACATATAACAACCAACACTAACTCGTGGTGCTTTAAGTGCAAAATCAGAACGGAGAGTATCAACCTCGTCGAGGTGTTCACGAAGAATAATCGCCTCATGACCAAATCGAGGTGTGCAGTATGTGGTTCCAAACGAATCACTCGTCGTTACAGGTAAGGTAACGCAGCTAGCATCGCTGTCGGGAGCAGTAGAGACAACTAAAATGTAGGCAGCTGAGTTGTGTGCGATGGTGAGTTAGCGTCATTGCTCTGTATAACAAAATGTACCATTGCAGACACTGATATCGGCACGAGCTGCGAAGATCTTCGCGTGGAAACAGATATGTGCTTGGGAGATTGAAAATGCTTAGACGAGAGACAATATGTCGATGGCGCCGCGGACGTCCATGAAGTGGTCGAGAAACTTCCATGACCCCGTAGCGGATGGATTTTGCCAGGATATAATTACACAGGACCGTGGACTCCATTAGAACAGTAACTGGATGAAAACGATCAGTCACTGCCTGGTCAAGAGCCATACAATGGCATCAATACCATCGTGATCCAACATGATATCCGTTACAGAAATCATCCCGCGACGCGGGATGCGATCGAATTATGCCGAGGGACTTAAAAGAACTCAGACCTAAATATTTCGGAGAGCGAGTAGACCGAGCTCTTATGCGTGGCCAAACGTAAGTCGAATATAGGTGTGCCAGGTAAAATGAAAAAGTCAGTGGAAGATCTTTCGGAACTGAAAGTTTTCGCAGTAGAACTGCATAAACCAGCACGCATTTTCCAGTCATTGCTGTCGCAGCAGAAGATATATGGTGTGCAGATCTTGTTGTCGTGAGAGATTACAGTTCGTACAAAGATAATTTCAAATATTGTATAAAGGTCATCGATGTGTTCAGCAAATACGCATGGGTAGTTCCTCTAAAAAACTAAAAAGGACATTCTATTGCTGATGCGTTTGATTGCATTGTAGGTACTTGAAAACCCAATAAACTGTGGGCAGATCACATTAGATAATACCAATAGATACTTGGATGCACTGCCGAAAATCGTTGACCAATACAATCATACAAGGCATCGAAGCATCAAAATGACACCCACAGAAGTATCATCGATGAACAAAAAATAACTTATGCCTTGTTTTTAGATCCAAATTCAAAGTAGGTGACCACGTCAGAAGCAGCAGACACAAAACTATATTCGAAAAGAGATACATCCCTAACAAAACCGAAGAAGTCTTCATCGTCAATATCATTAGAAAAAAACATTCCGGTCACGTACACGCTCGGAGATTCATCGGGAGAGCCCATACATGGATCTTTTAACTAGCAGGAATTAAAAAAGTAAACACAAAACCTCTTCAGAGTCGAAAACGTCATCTCCGCCAAATGAAAATATCGCTCGTCAAATGGTTTGGTAATGCTGAAAAATTCAACTCCTAGATTCCAACGACAGCTTTTAACGCCATTGTCTCAGGAGACAACGTCTCCCGAAAAATAGTTTCATGAAACTGTGTTTTCCACTCTAACGACTTCTTGAGACGATAATGCCTCTGAAATAATCTTATCGTACGCCTCGCCGATACTCTTTCCAGATACTGTCTTATATTTTTCCGCATGTTTCTGAAGACCTATCACTTTATATATACTGTTACGACCCTGTAGTTAAATTACATGTGTGTTAAAATTTGAATTCTTTCTAAATCTTTTCATTTCATTTTTATTTCATTTTTATATCATTAAATGTAATTATTATTATGATGATGATTATGTTCGCAGGGTCTGATATTTTGTTAGAAACATCGTGTTTATTTAAAACGTAAATGTGACTCGCATAAGCACGATTTTTGCATGACGGTTTTTGTCGATTCAAGTAAACAGTCGGAAATAGCTATGTAAATGATTGGTTGTGACCAAGGTCATTACTAATAATACTTGTTGACATTCTATACTACGTTGGCGATATTTCGAAATCTCCACGATTTCTTCATGGGTGTAAATGAAATGACGTATGAGTTTGCTTTAAAATACTCAGGTACCTGCGAACTAGTCTAGAATCATATTTTAACATCTTAGAGAGTCACATCATAACATCTTATAGAGTTTCTAAATACCTTAAGAAGAAGGTATTCTTTTGTGCTGGAAACAGTTGTTCGTTCGTACGTATGAAGAATAACATGTGTTTTGTTATTGACGATAGCTGTACTTCATCTACCTTTTAAATAACAATTATTTTCCCTGGAGAACTACACAAATGGCTTTGGACAAAGACATTTGCTGAAATTAATTCTAAATTGGAACAGAACAATACAAATTGTGATTCACAGTGAAAATTCTGGACATTTGTGTTTAACCTTCGTCTGACGTTATCATCCGCCATTTTGGAACGGAATTGAGATTCAGACTACGTCAATTTAGAACTGTTTAGTCACAGGACTTATGTGTTTTCTCAATATTAGGACAAATTTTTAGATCTTCGTAAATCGTAAGTCATGTTTCATATTTTTACCTTTTCACCGTGTTTTCTAGGGAAATAAAAAAAAAACTTTTAAATTTACAAAGCTTGTTGCAGTCACTCTTTTCTTTATGTTACTTTAAACGAGCCGAAACATAACAATACGCCTGAATACACACTCAAATTTTATAAATTTTACATGACCTGGAAGTGGATGCCTAGTCACCCTATTCAACAGCTGATAAAAAAAATCGATCTCGCTGCGGCGCTGACAAATTAAAACCCATCAACTTATTTTTATGTAGTACTGCTTATTATACTGCTATACCGGACGCTGATGACGGTGACTACGCCTCACCCACTCCTCGTTCTTATATTCATCTTCGCTCTCTTCGCAATAAATCATCTCAGGAACATAACACTGGTCCTTATTCGCATATGCTAGCTGCATGCGTCAAACAAGTAACACGTTCCTTTTCACTCACGTCCAATACTGGAATACTACTGCGAACCTCCTCACTAGATCCCAATCGATCGACGCTCCAAGGACAACACGGAAGAGACATCTTTGCTATACTACAAGCACGTCTATAATTTATTGCAATGCCACGCAAAGGAAGCCAGAAGCTCCTTCCCAAGAAAAAGTGGTCCAGAACCCCAACAACATAGTAGCACAGTTCCATGGGGTTCTCTCGACCACCCCTGATTATGTAGTGATAAGTGGTCCAGAACCCACATTTAACCTATACTTCTAATGTATAGTAATAAATCATTCCATATATTTTATAAGTGGAATATCATTTAATATATCAATTTGCAAATGTTCAAGTTGTACCAGGCCGAATGTACAATCTGCAAATTTTATGTGTGCATTACAGAATGTGCGATATGGAGTTAAATATTGAGCATCTGTCTCAAACGCCAGATTAGCCATGTAAGATTAAATGGGTATGTATCAAATTAATATATTAATACTAATGTAAGATTAAATGGGAATGTAATATAGTAAAATACTGATACTAATGTAAGATTAAATGCGAATATAATATAATAATATATTGATACTAATGTAAGATTAAATGGGTATGTAATATAGTAAAATACTGATACTAATGTAAGATTAAATGTGAATGTAATATAGTAATATCTTGATACTAATGTAAGATTAAATGGGTATGTAATATAGTAATATATTGATACTAATGTAAGATTAAATGGGTATATAATATAGAAATAGATTGATACTAATGTAAGATTAAATGCAAATGTAATATAGTAATATATTGATATTAATGTAAGATGAAATGGTATGTAATAAAAATATATTGATACTAATGTAAGATCAAATGCGAATGTAATATAGTAATATATTGATACTAATGTAAGATTAAATGCAAATGTAATATAGTAATATATTGATACTAATGTAAGATTGAATGGGTATATAACATAGTAATATATTGATACTAATGTCAACACTCTCATAGCAAGTTTCATGGGTAATCAATATCAAAAGGTTGATGTAGATAACCTCAAAGTAGTATTAATATTGCTGATTTATCAAAATTTGATGATTAAACAGTTCATGTGGATCATAAACCTTGATTATTGTATTCCCAAAAATAGAAATAAATTGGTTGAGCACTTAGATGGTCTTATTCTTTTACAACATATCCCTGCAGTTACTCAGTTTTTTCGTAAATGATTATAGAGGCTAAAACCTGTTAGCAAGGTCGATATTATCAAGTCAATGTGATACATCTGTGCAGAAAGTTCTGTAAGAGTCTAAGAAAAAGTCATAATCAGACTTAAAAGAAAAAATGGGTACTTATTGTAGATGTAACTAAACCTGCTTATAGGCAGAGATTTCACTCTGTATCAAGTACTGATGTATTTATTCATAAACAATGCAAAGTTAAATAAAGAATCGATTATGAGTTGATCTCATAATGGATGCAACTTTTACAAATCAACAGATGAATATGTGTGATGCTGAAAAGTAACTGGATTATACTAGGTACATTAGGTGCAATTAACAAGTGTACCACATGATATTACTCAATTGCCATCTGCTACTTCATCTTATGCAAGTATGAACTTTTCTGTATGCATATATCTCCAGTATATACTATAATATATCTCATCTTTCAGTCTTGCCATTATCATCATCTTGTTAGTATTACTATGCTTGACTAAAAGTCATAGTAGCCAAATGTTATCAGCTTCATCTTTTGCAATTATTTATGCAATGTCAAAACAATCACTTTCATTATCATTTGGTTTGGAGGGAAGGGGGACATTACGTTTAATCAGCAGCCCTTACAGCACTCTGCAACGATGAACATTAATATGGGTGATAGGAAAATCAGCTAATGAAACACCAGATACCCTCATTAATATTTGTAGATGTTTCTCATTGACAACATTTATCTCTGCAGATGATCTCATTATCACACACACACACACACACACACACACACACACATATATATATATATATATATATATATATATATATATATATATATATATATATATATATATATATATATATATATATATATATATATATATACAAACAATAGTTACACACTGGGAAAAAAATTCAATGTAGATTCAATTACCACCTTATGATAACTATGAATTTTTTTGGTGCACATGTCCCTAATAGTAAGATCAATACAATACAAGGCTAATACTGGAGCTGTGCCAACACAAGCCTAATTAATGGTACATTACCCTTGCTCATATGAACTGCAGCAAGCTATAACTCAACAACATTTATCAGAAGCCTCTCTAAACTGCACTTTGCACTCAATTCCAGTGCAATCCAGCACTCTTTGCTTGAACCAAGAGTCTAGACCATTTGCTAGTTACAGTACATTGCCATTTGTTATGAAACTATGGTCTCAAACTAAGTTACAGAAAAATGTGAAAACCAAGAGGTTTTGTGAAATTAAAAAATAATTTATTTCCTAAAAATTTACAAAGAACTTACACTATTATGAATTAAATCCCAAAATTGTCCTACAATTTAACAAGTCCAAATGTATAGAGTATTCCAAATGAATTCCAGTGGTGTTCCAAATTAATTTCAAATTAATTTCAAATTTGAATTATGCTGCTGTGCCAGTAGTCTGTTATAGTATGATCTGCTAACAGTCTTGGTGTATCACAATGATATAATCCAAATTATCCTTGAATGAATTCACAATAATTTCCATGATAGTTATTTAGTAAAAGAGCACTCTGGAATCAAATAAATTAAATAAATTAAATCCATCAACTGAGCACAACTTTATTCCACTAATACTATGGAATAATTAATTCTTAAGTAAACAAAATTTTTATTTAAAAAAAAAAATGGACAATTTCAGAACCAGGATGAGGATCAACTTCCTGGAAATTTACATCAAACTACAAATAATATTTGTTTCCAGAAACTTTCAAGGTCAGAATCAAGGGTGTATCTAGGACTAAAAATTAGTAAACAGGTTTACCTCCAAATAATAATTATCTTAATATATAAACTAAAATCATAAATGTATTAGCCATATAATATGTTGTTTACAGCAATAAAACAAAACAATAATATGAGAGTAGTCTAGTAGAACCTAGTCAATCAATCAATTGGTAGTCTCTCGGGGGCTGAGGAAGACATGTTGTGCAGTTTCATCAACGATGGACGCGTATGTGGCTCCGGAGTCCAAATTCCGATGAATACAGGCGGTTGCAGGTGGGGCATGGGACACCGGTACTTGGAGGTGGCTGAGACGCAGCTTTGTGACGTCTCTCACGGGCTTCAGCAAGACGCTGGCGGCGGTCAGCCTCGAAGGTGGAACTGGATTTCCTGGTCAGGACTCGCCAGTGACTTCTGTCTGAGGCAGTGAGCTCGAGCTGATGCGGTTGAAGGTCTGCCCATTTGATGTGCATCTCGAGGTTGTCTTTGTACCTCTTGTGAGGGCGGCCTTGGTTTCGGTTGCCTTGGACTAGCTCGCCAAAGAACAGTTGCTTTGGGATTCTGTTTTGATCCATGCGGATGACATGGCCGGTCCAACGAAGCTGGGCCTGGATCAGTTTGGCTTCGATGCTTGTTGTGTTTGCTCTATCAAGGACTTCCTGGTTGGGGATTCGGTCATGCCACTTGATCCTCATGATGGCTCTCAGGGAGCGCTGGTGGAATTGTTCCAACCGACTGATGTGCCTTTGGTATACAGTCCACGTTTCACAGCCATACAAGAGAGACGTCAGGACAACTGCATTGTACACCTTCAACTTTGTTGACAAGTGTATATCCTTGTGCTGCAAGACCTTGGTTTGAAGTCGTCCGAGTGCTTGGCTGGCCTTTTGGATCCTCGCAGTGATCTCTTTGTCCAGGGAGCCATCATTGGATATTGTGCTGCCTAGGTATTTAAAGCTGTCCACATTCTTCAGCTGCGTGTCGCCGATGGTGATGCAGGGTTGTGAAGGGACAGTGTTTGGGGCAGGCTGGAAGGGGACTTCTGTCTTTCCTAGGCTAATTGTGAGTCCGAACAGATTGGAGGTTTCAGAGAACTTGTCCACAATTGTCTGTAGGTGAATCTCTTCATGGGCCATGAGGGCACAGTCATCTGTAAAGAGTGCTTCAGTGATGAGCCTTTCAAGCGTCTTGGTTTTAGCAGCTAGGCGTCTGAGATCAAACACTGATCCATCCAGGCGATATCTAATGTAGATACCAAGGTCAAGGTCATGGATGGCGTGGAGCAGTACCTGCGTGAAGAAGAGGTTGAAGAGCACCGGAGCGAGTACACAGCCCTTTTGACACCATTAGATATGGGGAATTTCTCAGAGGGTTCACTGTCTGAGAGAATCTCTCCAGTCATGTCATCATGGAAAAACCAGATGAGGTTGGTAAACTTCTGAGGACAACCAAGCTTCTTGAGTATTACCCACAGTGCGTCTCTGTTGACTGTGTCGAATGCCTTCGTCAGGTCCACGAAGACGGCATACAGATTCATGTTCTGCTCAAGGCATTTCTCTTGGACTTGTCTTACTGCGAAGATCATGTCAGCAGTGCTACGGTCTGGGCGAAAACCACATTGAGACTCAGGTAGGTTATCTTCTGACACTGATGCGATAAGTCTGTTGAGAATAAGGCGAGCGAGTATTTTGCCAGCTATGGAGAGTAGGGAGATGCCTCTATAGTTATTGCAGTCCGCACGTGTGCCTTTATTCTTATAGATGGTTACAATTGATGCGTCGCGGAGGTTGTCTGGCATCTCCTCTTCCGTCCAGATGCTGGTTAGCACATCGTGGAATGCCTCTAGAGTCTGTTCACTGAGAGCCTTGTACACCTCCGCTGGGATGCCATCCTTACCAGGTGCCCTGCCACAGTTCATTTGTTTAATGGCCGTCCTCAACTGCTCTATCGTTGGCGGAACATTCAGTTGGTCATGCGTTGGCTGTTGGGGTATTTGTTCAAGAGCAGAATGGCTAACCGAAGAGGGCAGGTTTAGGAGCTGGCTAAAGTGCTCTTTCCATCTGTCCTTAATGCCAGCCTTGTCCTTTATTAGTGTACTGCCATCTGCAGCAAGCAAGGGGGCAGAACCAGACTTTGAAGGGCCGAAGATTGACTTGATGGCACTGTAGAACTCTTTGGAGTTGTTAGTGTCGGCATAGCGTTGCACTTCATTAGCTTTCCTTTCCCACCACTGGTCATGCATCTTGCGGATTTCTCTCTGAGCCTCAGCTTGATAGGATTTGAAGCGGTCTTTTTTGGGGATGGAGTTTGGGTCATTCTGTCAGTCCATGAATGCTTTATTTTTTCCTGCAAGCAGATCTTCAATGGCATCGTTGTTCTCGTCGAACCAGTCTTGATGGGTTCGCTTCTTGGGGCCCAGAGTCGCCATAGTTGTCTCTCTTATAATGTCCCTGAGCTTGTTCCATTTCTCGGAGGCACTTCCATGTAAAGGTCCGTTGGTAGACATTTTTTCATCTAGGCTCTTCTGGAAATCAAGCTGGATGGAGGACTGCTGAAGTTTGACAATGTTGAAGGCTGTGCGCATATGCTTAGGGCGCCTTGGGTGATGTGGGGCAATGCGCAGTTTTAGGGTGGTTCGGACAAGTCTGTGGTCTGTCCAACATTCCGCTCCTCGCATGGCCTTGGTGATGAGGACATCCTGGGCATCGCGCTGACGGACTATTACATAGTCGATTAGGTGCCATTGGCGAGATCTGGGGTGCATCCAGGTGTTCTTGTGTTTGTTCGCCATTCTGAACATTGAGTTTGTGATAAGGAGGTCAAATTCTGCGCATTTGCTGAGTAACAGCAGGCCGTTGTTGTTCATCTTGCCGACACCGTGCTTGCCAAGTACACCTTTCCATTGACCATAGTCACAGCCAACACGGGCGTTGAAGTCTCCCAGTAGTATGATTTTGTCATCAGCTGGAATTGAGCATAGTACAGAGCTAAGTTCCGCATAGAACTGCTCGATGGTTTCCGCTGGGCTCGTGAGGGTAGGGGCGTAGGCGCTGATGATTGTTGCGTGGCGTTTGTGGCTTATAGGTAGCCGCATTTTCATTAGCCTCTCATTAATACCAACAGGCAGGTCCGGAAGCTGCTTCAGAAGGCTTGATTTGATAGCCAGGCCGACTCCGTGTATCCTGTCTTTGTTTGGGGCTTTTCCTTTCCAGAAGAAGGTGTAGCCGCTTGCAAGCTCCGTCAGAGAACCCTCCTCTGCAAACCTGGTTTCACTCAAGGCCGCAATATCGATACTGTAGCGTGAAAGCTCCTTAGCAATTAGGGCTGTTCTCCTGTAAGGTCTTGCTATGTTCTTTTTGTCCATAAGAGTACGGATGTTCCATGCTCCAATAATAAGTTTCTTTCTTTCTTGGTTTCGACCGCAGATGTGGATGATCTTGCCAGCCGCGGCAAGCTGGCCAGATTTTGAAGGGCAGGCTATTTTTTAGGCCACCTTTTCTAGGCCCCTCCCTATACAAGGTGAGCAGCGCTGTCCTAAAAAGGTCTGCTCAGTCGCCTGGATGCTGCCGAACTGTTCTGCTGCCCTGGGTACAGAGCAGAGCGACCACTTGTCCAAGGGCCGCCTACGTGCAGGTCTCTGACTACAACTCCCAGTGGTCATCTCCACCTGTTGCTTCGCCAGTCGCCCATCGCCGTAGGACTTTGGTAGGTGATGATGAGTGTGATGATGCTGGATGATGAGTGCACAACATAACCTGTGCGTGAAGGAGATTTAAGTGAAACAGCCTTTGCACAGAGACAGCCTCACTCTCTCGGCCTTGGTAGTTGGGACCCAGTGGTACGAAGATTCGTCACGGCTGGTTACTACTTCGGCTGCATTGAATGGCCATGACGTCTTCAGTGCCTAGTCATGCCCTGCGCTCTCCACAAAGCGTTTGTAGATTCGCCTTCTTGGCCGTTGGATCATACAGTTGATCTCTTCCGCCCAGTTTGCCGAAGCTGGCTTTGCATGCAAGGATAGGCAAGCTCCTAACTAACCGAGGGTTTGAGACCCGTCGGCTACCCTCAACCTGGTTTAGCCGGCCAGTCGAAGCCGTTGCCCGTGGTGTGGCCGCTGTGCATGCTACAGCTTCTTGGAGCCACAGGTGAGAGCTGAGCGCCTGGTGGGGACCAACGGTGGACGAGCTACTCCCGAAAGAGCACGACATGCCCCCCTGCCAGAGGTACTACCCCCTCCCAGAGCACCCCGAACACCACAGTAGAACCTAGTATGGCCTTCAATACTGACCAAGGTCAATTGTACAATATCAATACACAATGCATATTATTAATGCCACCGCCATGTGAACACTATTTAGGGATACCCTAACTGATATATTTAGCTATACTGCTATAACACACCTTCCATCTACAGTGAGATGGCACACTTTTATACAACAGACTTACAACATTGCTTGGCAGCGTAGTATAAATAACTTTCCCCAGGGCACTGATCACTATGGACAAAATGCTTATAAAGATTGACAGATCACAGATGAATAACCTCAACTTAGAACTTGACATTTATCTTAAAATTTATAGTAATATGGAGGTATATGAAAATCAACAAAGGAATATGAAATGAATTACATTTATGGCATTTACAAGATAAGGTCTTTGCATTACATACACCTCAGGTTAGAATGTCATTGAATATAGCTTCAAAGCTGAACAATAACAAGTAAAAAGAAATTGTGTGATCATGAAAGATTCAATCAAGTTTCTGTGGCTCTTACTTTGAAAACAAAATGTCACTCAGCTTGGCATATTTACATATGTTCATGACATGTAAAACCAAATGTGACCAAAGCCTTATCTGTGTCCAGTTCCTGTGATATTCATTATCTTCCTGACTAGTTGTGGGATATGACAGGATAAATCCTGCCAATTTTCAACCTTCTTCATCCTTCTTCTGCTCCTCACAGGAAGTCTCAGGCATGGTCCAGGTTACACTCTTTTCATCCATCTATCAATTTCTCTCTTACAGTCTCTGTCAATGTCATGTGCTTTCTAGGAGTTATTAATCTGCACTATGTAGACTACTTCTTGGAAGAATAACATGCACATGATGATGGAAGGGGCTAATTCATGATTATAACAGTCCCTAATTATTCAAGCCTGTTGACAAAACAAATTCCTCCTAAGGTTGCTTTTACTGAGACATCTTCTTAATTTACTTTTAATGAAAGGAATGGTGGCTTCGGCTACTTGTGGTTGCATCACACTCGGATTGATTACCTTGCTCTGCTCCAGGGCCCCTCAGGTTGCTGCAGATTCTGCTTGTTTATCATATGAGGGTGACTGCAATATTGAGGTAGAAGGTACTATTGGAAAGATGAGGTAGTATTCAAAGCAATCCATTCTTGGCATTGTGTCTGACTCTCTAATAACTTCAATGACAATTTTAACTGTTGTGATCTTGACAGCTGACCTTAAGACTAAAAGTCAGTAGGGAGGTTTTCTGCTATAAGAAGATTGCCAATGAAACTTATAGAAAGCTGAATCATAAAAACTTGACCTATCATTTAGAAACATCAACATGCAAAATACTAAGGTGCAAACTAGACTTTGAGGATAGCACCCCAATGTGGTATATCACAAACATTCTGGTGTGCCAAGTATGCCCAGTTTCATATTTTATTCTCAGATGGCTATAATGTTCTAAAGTGGAATAGAATCTGTGACAGACAATTTAAAATTCTGATCCATGACATTTACATCGACTATCTATTCCATATGTAGCACACAACACATCATCTATTGATATGGTACAAGCATAGCAAGTTTCATTCCTCAACATCTATTTTCTTTAGAGTAATGGAGCAAGGTGGAAAGATTGACCAAAACTGAAAATATTGAGCCATCACCTTGAATGTGAAGAAAGCACCATCCAATATGGTAAGTAGCACACCTTCTATTAATGTGATACAAGTATAGCAATTTCATTTCTTACAGTCAAATGGCTTTAATGCCTGATATAATTGTGATGGAAAACCTAGAATATTGAGCCATAACATTTAATTTGAATATAAGGCCCTTAATGTGTTATGTGGCACATTTTCAACTGATGAGGTATAAGAATAAAGCTTTCATATCTTATTATCTATTCTCCATAAAGTTATAAAACAGAAGGGAAAATGGGATCATAACAGAAGATATTGAACCTGGTCCTTGACATTGAAGATTTGACAACCCATTGTGGCAAACAATTCCTCCTAACGATGATAATGACCATGTACATATATCAAGCTTCATTCCTTTATTGCAAATGGCTATTAAACACTGTAGGCATACAAGTGAGCTGAACCAAGCTGAAAAAAGCACTACATGGTCCATATATATATATATATATATATATATATATATATATATATATATATATATATATATATATATATATATATTGTTACGTATATGTAATTAAATTCCTTGTGTGTTAGTTTTAAAAAATTTCTTAATTTTATTTTTGTTTCATTACATTTTATTGTAATGTTAATTTTCATTGGATTTAAGTCTCTATTCGGAAAATTGGCTTGACCCGATTAGATTATAAAATTTCTTCAGCATTATTTTTAGCTCACTTAAGTACACAGGTTTTTAAACATCAAGTGGTAATGATTGGTCATTACCAAGGTCATGCCTGGACCTAAAATCAGCTCTGCTGTAGACAACGTGATTTTTTGTATTGAATCCTATAATAAGATTTGTTCAGTACAATCAAACCTACAGTACCCCACGTACAGATTCACATCTCTCTTTCTCTGCTGCGCTGTTTGATTTAAGTGACCATGACTCCGTCACATGGTCTATAACTGTGTTTAAATCTAATGTTTTTAACAGAGATTAGTCAGTCGTATAAAACCTTGAGGGCTGAAGAGGTGTTTCTAATGATTGTTGCCAGCTTGATTTTCATCTGTTTTTTGGAATTTAATAATTTATTCTACGGAGGACAAAACAAGTGTTCTATTTTATAAAAAAATTCTGGAAGAAAAAAATTCAGTGGAAATTTATTCTGGAGTTCAATACGGAAACATAAACTGTAATTCAATTGAGGAATTGTTGCCATTTGTACCACATCTGACGTCATTGCCTTCCATATTTGAACGTCAGCGAGATTCGAACCTGGATTCTATTAGAACTGTTTAGTGATAGGACTTGTATTATTCAATCTTAGGATTCAATTTTGGATTATATTCACAAACCTTAAGTCCTGTTTCCAATTTTTACATTGTTTTCTAGGGAAGTAAATTATTTTGTTAAAATATACAAAACTTGTTGGCTTCACTCTTTTCTCTTGTTATTTTTGTACGAGTCTACACGTAACAGGGGATAATTGGGTTCCCCGTCCTTGGATCTATGAAATTTGGTTAAAATATTCCCCTAGTTTTTAAATCCCAAGCAAGATTTTACATTTTGTTTGAAGTCTTTAGTGAAAACAAGAGACTTTCTTTCACAATGTCATTAAAAGTGGAAACTTTTCTTTCTTCTCCAACTCAGCAGCAGTATGATAGTCTGGAAAAAGATGATCTGCTTGAACTTGCCAGAAAGTACGATCTTTCTGAAGCAAAATCTTCCTTAACGAAACAAGAAATTAAAAATATTTTGATTCAATATTCGGTTGAGAAGAATGTTCTTAATAGAAGTGTTTTGGCTTTGGTCAGTAAGTCATTTTCGGACTATGACATAAAAGTAATGGAATTAAAAATGAAATGCAAGATGGAATTGGAGTTAAGGAAGCTCGAGCTTCAGAAAGAAGAGAGAGAGAAACTATTGTAGTTGCAATTTGAAGAGAAACAATTGCAATTACAATTTGAGAAAGAGGAGAAAGAGAGACAGGAGAGAGAAAGAGAGAATAATAAACAAATGAAATTACAATTTGAGAAAGAGGAGAGAGAGAGATACAGGAGAGACAGAATGATAAACAAATGAAATTACAATTGGAGAAAAAGGAGAGAGAAACAGGAGAGAGAGAATGATAAACAAATGAAATTACAATTTGAAAAAGAGCACAGAGAGAGACAGATGCAATTACAAAGAGAGAAGGATGAAAGGGAATTTCAAATTAGAATGAAAGAAATGGAGCTGGCAAGTGAAAAGCCCGATCCCACTTTGCATACAAATTCAAGTTTTGACATTACAAGAAACATCAGTTTAGTGCCCCCTTTTAGCAAAAAGTAGACAAATATTTTATAATGATTGGTCATTACCAAGGTCATGCCTGGACCTAAAATCAGCTCTGCTGTAGACAACGTGATTTTTTAGATTTTTTCTTTTATTAAATCCTATAACAAGATTTGTTCAGTACAATCAAACCTACAGTACCCCACGTGCAGATTCACATCTCTCTCTGCTGCGTTGTTCGATTTGAGTGACCGTGACTCCGTCACGTGGTCTATAACTGTGTTTAAATCTAATGTTTTTAATAGAGATTATTCAGTCATATAAAACCTTGAGGGCTGAAGAGGTGTTTCTAATGATTGTTGCCAGCTTGATTTTCATCTGTTTTTTCGAATTTAATAATTTGTTCTCCAGAGGACAAAACAAGTGTTCTATTTTATAAAAAATTCTGGAAGAAAGAAATTCAGTGGAAATTTATTCTGGAGTTCTATACAGAAACATAAATTGTGATTCAATTGAGGAATTGTTGCTATTTGTACAACGGCCACATCCGACGTCATCGCCTTCCATATTGGAACGTCAGCGAGATTCGAACCTGGATTCTAATAGAACTGTTTAGTGATAGGACTTGTATTTTTCAATCTTAGGATTCAACCGCTCCGGTGGCCTAGTGGTTAGAGCATCCGCCTCAGATGCGGGAGGTCGCGGGTTTGAACCCCGACCGAGTCATACCAAAGACTTACAAAAATGGTACTAACAGCTGCCTCGCTTGACGCTCAGCATTAAGAGGTTAGTGTTAGGCCTGGTCAGCCTGGTGTCAGGATAATGTGACTGGGTGGGACATCATGCTGCATGTCTGCGGCATGATGCCCCAGTGCTAGACATCACTATAAACTGTCACACTGCAGACATCGTAGCAATATGACTGAAAAATTTTTAAAGCTACGTTAAAAATCTAAATCACACACACACACAATCTTAGGATTCAATTTTGGATTATATTCACAAACCGTAAGTCCTATTTCCAATTTTTACATTATTTTCTAGGGAAATAAATTATTTTGTTAAAATATACAAAGCTTGTTGGCTTCACTCTTTTCTCTTGTTATTTTTGTACGAGCCTACATGTAACATATATATATATATATATATATATATATATATATATATATATATATATATTCATATTAAGAGATCAATGCATAGTTAGGTTTAATCAATAGACAGATGGTAGATAATTTAGAATGTATATTTACAGATATACACACACTGAAAGTAATAATGTATATGAACTTTTATTTCACTGAACAACTGATACAAAAATCAGATTTTCCAAATAAGCATTTATCACAAATAGTAATTATAAAAATTCTTCATAAGGTACATGTACATAATTAATAAATAGGTAACTTATGCTTATTGGAAGTCTCACAGGTTGCAAAATATCTTTACACAACAATGATAACAATTATCACAGAAGATGTATATTTTATATGACAAGAAATTGTTACTGTAGAATATGCATTAAAAGATGAATTACTGAATTATCAATAAGCAGTAACAACATCTGTGAATCTGACCACCTTGTTTCAGATGCAAGGGTTATACTGCATAAAGTGGTCAATTAATTTGATATAATTTCACTATAATTAAATATGCAAAACATACCTTATTACACATGAATTTGTAAAAAGAAAGACACAGAAAAAATATAATTAAATCAAGTACCTTCATATTATTGTCATATTTGATGAAGAGAATCATTATGTTACAAATACAGTATTTTTCAAACATATCTCTAAAGTTGGAAAAATTTTTAAAAATGCATCTAATCAATAAAATCCAATCATATCAGCTACATTCAGACAAATATGCCTGCCAAATTTAATTCATATATATTCAATGATCTGCACAATTGAACTAACATATCTTGAGATAGAAACACTCAAAAGCAAACTTAATGATGTATGGGACCAAACTCCCCCTCTTTTAAAACTATTTAGATATTGCTCGTTTGTGTTACATGACATCATCATGTAATGTGTGACACTGTGATGTGTAACTGATTTGTAATACATTGGGCTTATGAAACTTTATAACAACATTATCACGTGGTAAATACTCTTCTAGTATGCAACTCCAGACCTTCCCAAACTTAATGAACTGAACTGGACAATTAAGATTGTTCTATTGGCACAATAATGACTTAACATACATGTGCTTCATGGCATATGTTTATCACACTAGTTTGCAATTGGTTTCAGAATGACATCAAGACAATGGAGCAATGTCTGTATCCTGTAATCCTCAGTTAAGAGTTAACTTTCAACTTTTCAGAAATATACTCCTTTCCTAGAGATACCATTCATTAGTTATTGTAGCAAAGCATGTATAATATGATAATGACACATCCTAATTTTGCATACCTTTAATCAGACAACACTAAGCCAAATGTTTGCATTACATCCCTTGTTTTAGCACACTTCACAAAAATTAACTTTTGCCTGTGATAGTTTTACTATGCTCCTGAAACAAGGTTGATAGCAGAGCAACAGCACTAGCACAAGAAAATGATGGTATATAGGACAAATGACACATACAAACTTAATTTAGCATTCCTAGCTTTTTTCTAATATTTACCATGATTTTGCCTTCTTTGGAGATATTTAGTCTCAAAGCTAAATGAATCAAATTGGGACAAATCAATATGGCATTATAAAAATGACTTACTTGCAAGTAAAAAAAGTATTAGATTTAGCTTATGACCTGTTTTGTTCTTAAAAAATAATTCGAAATGTGGATATTCAGAACATCAAACTGTGAATGTACTATTGAGGTACTTAAAACCTGTTGCATCTTTCATAACTTGTTTCTCTAAGAAGTGCAAATAATCCAGGGCAAAAGACATAAATGTTAACCATGAAGTATATTGTAGAAGTATGTGTTTATGGCAAATATGCACAAACTATAATAAAGAAAAATCATCTAAAATCAGAAACATAGTTGTCATCCCACTCCAAAATGTATACAATCTGCATGGAATTGATTTATCTCTTTATGAATGGATGAAATATGTGTAAAATATGTAGTAATATGATAACACTTCATGCTTTATACTCAGTAATAAAACACCAGCAAACAGAAATTAGTAGCAAGAGGCAATATATACAGATCAAAAGAAATAATACTTTTAAACTCCAAGCATGTTATAGAACACTTGAATATATATTCAAAATACAAAATATAAAACAATCAAATAAAAGATTCATAAAATAAGAAAAGCTGTGTGTTTATACTTATTCATAGCTGCAGTTACTGCTTGTAAGCACAATTATTTTCTTATCCCAAAACAATAATTCACAAATAAAATAGCAGTCAATGTACCTGCAAATATCAAATGATGCATACAAATAAAGATTCTTCATGAAGCAAATATAAGCACATAGTATTCTGAATAAAACTGACATTCAAAATACTGGCATAACAAATTTTGGAATATCACAAGTTACTAAACAAAAAATTCCATGCTGGTGAAATACACATTAAAATTCGCAGAATGGAACTCTCTGAGTCAGTACTGTTAGAATCCCTATGCATCTCTTTAAGAGCTTAAATTATAAAAAAATAGTAAATTCATGAAGAGCATGTGCCTCAATGTTTGCAATCTTCCTTTCATTTGTAGAGCCTCATAATAAAGTTTTTCTTACAAAACTGAACAGATTATGCAATTTTTATCTTTGAAATATTTTAATGACTGAAAATATTATATTCAACTGATTCATGGAATAATGCTTAATTTGTTAATTATTCAATTAAATCCATAACAGTAGACTTCTGTTTCAAAGTTTGGAAAAGTACGGTATACCATATACACTCATAAATAAGTCACACATTTTATCATTTCAAAGTCAGGACACAAATGAAAGTGGAGCCAGTCTATTCTACACAGCCAATATTCCTATTGTTTTCTTCCATTAATGGTATTCATGTTTGCTTTTATTCTACTTCTATCAAAACTACAAATATCATATTAAATAATGCTTAGAAATAAATGTAATAGATGTACTATGTAGTCTGAAATAAAGAATTCTTATCTTATCTTATAAAATTTCTAAATATTGGGCCACAGTGAAACAATCATTTTAATTTAATAAATCACATTTGATCACAGTCAAGTTGAATCACTTACCGTACATGGTATTTTAAATCACTTACTTGTTTACCCTTATTCATATTCCAGTTGGTGTCATTTATCTTTCTTCCTAGATCATGCATGTATGATTTCTTTGACTGCATAAGAAGGGCAAGTTCTTTATACAATCAGCATTGTTCCCTGAGTTATATCTTATAACCTGTTCATATCCTCACCCTTAAAATATATACACTTCCTTGGCAACACATGGGGAGTTAGTCTATGCAGTCAGCATTGGATCCCTGGGACTGATCTAACTCCCAAGGGGTCATTCCCCTGGAGTCACAACTTAGAAGCTATAGAGATATCAATCCAATTGAGCTGTGTGATTCAGTGGTTAAGTCATGGAACCCATGAATACAAATTTGCAGGTCCAATTGTCACACCCAGCATAGATCCTCATTATTATGCATGGCACTTGCTCATAATTAAGGTCTGATCAAAATCTGTTCAGAAATTTGGTTTAGAGTGTCCCTTAGTTCATTCAATCAATTATCACATTTAGATGCTGCTCATGATAAAACTAATCATATGCATTGATAATATAAGCTTATGTACACAATCTAATCAAAGTCAGAATAAAAGCCTAAAGATAGTTAATAAACAGGTGTTGATAGATTAATAGCAAACCACATGCCACACTACAAAATAAGCTCAATTGGCCAGGATGCACTAAAATTCATTCAACTCTGGCTAGAAAGAGTCCAGACAAATTTTTCCATGGTGTTTTTCATGCATGTTTATAAGCAATTAGTGACCGTACCACCATTAGTGATAAAATCAAAGGTCAGGTCTCTCTGTACTTGGATTCCTTGTGGTCAAGTCCTTGACACATATAAAACAAGTTAGAACACGGATTTTGTTTTTTATACTGTAATGGACTTTAATGGCAATTGCTTAAGCTTAATAAGTACTGTAAAAGTTGTAAAACAAATATTTTTTCATTGTCTGAATTTTGAAAATTGATCTGCTCTGAATAATATAGGTGTTCAAAATTGTTTAATGTATCTGACACGATATGATTTCATGGTAATTACTGAGATTCCTAAAAATCCTGCCATAGAAAATCAGTAAATCCATATATATATATATATATATATATATATATATATATATATATATCTCCCTCACATATACACATGTTTCGCCCACCTACACAGATTAACATGTCTAATACAACAATATGTCTTCAAATACTTTCATGGTCATGAAGATTGGTAATTGTGTTATGAAAGTTTCATTCAGAAGGGTCAAGAAGATGTCATTTATGATCAGGTATCTCCCATAGCAGAGGTCTTTCAAAATTATGAAAGAGAAGGAAAAAGATTTGGTTAATATGGTTTTACAGTCATTTAAATTGTATTGTCTGGAAATATCATGAGATAGTCCAAATGAATGAATGTATCACCTGTTGTGTTAAAAAAAAATAAACAATGGAACTCTCAAAGATTTTTTTAAGATAAATAAAAAAGAACACTTTGCACTTTTGCAAGGATAACTGACGATATCTGGCTGAGAAATAGATCTGAGGTATGGCTCGGATAACTGACGATATCTGGCTGAGAAGTAGATCTGAGATATGGCTCTTTAAGCACTGTATCTGAAGAACACATATTTTTGAAAATTATATTTGGAAGGAGAATTGGCAATTAAATACCATTTTAATTATTTTCACCCTTGTGACGTTACAATTATTCCAGAGTTTTTCTTTCTTTTCCTCTCAAAAGCCAATGGTAGAGATTTACAATGAAAGTACCTACACACTGGAAGTAGTCAAAAAGAAACAGAATCTAAACCTGTTAACAAAAAATATTTGTAGCTAAGATTATGAAAGAGACTTTAATATGAGCTCATCATAGTAATTACATTACAAGCAAAGTGCTCAAATCAGAGCTCCTACACCTTAAATGAGAAACAGACTACAATAACTGAAGCTCGTTTTATAGCTATTTTAATTGTATATGGAGGCAGAGAGATGTTCACCAGCACTACCACAACCTGGACAATGTGATGCTTGTAAGACCAAGATGAGCAAAATTTAGGGCTTCAAATAACCACTTATATTAGATATACATTTTATCACGGACTGTAACTGAGAAAGAGAGTTTTGAAGCTGTCATACAGCTTCAGCAGACTGAAAGCTTACAAAAACTGTTATATATGAAATTCACAACTTTGTGGCCTCAAATGGAAGATTACAGTACTTCATGAAACTAAAAAAATTTACCTTTGGAAGACACAGATTATTGTCACAAACGTTGCCATGGGATCTAGGCACACATTGTGTATGAATTAGATTTTGAGGCTGTTATCAATAATGTGGACAAACTGCCCATGATTTCTGAAATGGTATGCAGAAGGGACAATGAACTGTCCAACACTCAACTGGCATGCAAGAGTAGTAGAATGAGTAAATAATGGACCCAATGATTTGATGCCAGGAGGGACAATGAACTGTCCAAGACTCTCTATTGCTATTTCAAGAAGAAAACAGACATGCAACACCAATTAAAGTGAACTGATTGTGTGTGCTTCCAAGAAGTGTGGTATTTCTATGAGATGAATATCAGTGTAATGACCTGACAAGAAAGAATGGAAGGGTGATTGAAGTGTTCACCCCTTACATAGATTAGAAGACTAATGCAATTTGTATGATGGAAATATGATCTGCTATGATAAAATTTTTATAGTGACATTGACAGTGATTGGATCTGAAGGTTCATGCCAGAATATATGCAGCATTTAACACTGCTGCCTGTTATATGGATTAATTTTAAATTTTTGAATATATGTACATACTTAAAACTGAAGTGAAAACTGGATTACATAAGAATATTTTGTATCCTTGCCATGAACTTTACATCCTCTTCAGATATATTCACACTGTCTATAACATTTGGTATGTAGACTGTATATATATTTTAATTGCTTGTTTGTTAGTTTTAAATTTTTTATTTCATTACATGCTATTGTAATGTAACATTATATGCTTGACCTGGCCTTGTCCCAAACTGAGTTGAACTTCATTTCTGCTTCACCTGATTGACTTTTTTAAAAAACAATTTATTTCATTTATGCAAACAACTAATTATAGCTTCATTATTTTCTATGTGTATGAGGTTATTAACAGAATTATTGTTTTGGAGATTCCTAAGTGAATTCTATAAGAGATTGTGTCATAAATAAGCAAGGCTCATTAGATCATTCTAGAAGGTTATTTTCCATTAGGTTATGGCTTTTTTTTGAAAATGCTAACTGTTACCTGAGGTCAAGCAGAGAACAATATTATCTTGTGACTGTAAGGATTTAACCAGTCATGCTTTAACATCTAGCACTTCAAGTTGTATTATGTTGTGACCAGTTTGGTCTGAATTTCATTTTCTTCAAATTATTGAATTCAAGTGATTATTTTCTCTGGAAATACAAAAAGTGGTCTGATAAGATTCTTGGAGAAAGACATTCATCATTGGAATTTATACTGAATTCAAACTTGGAATAATATTTCTGTGATTCAAAAAGAGTCTGTTGATACATCAGCACTTTGCAGACTATAACATGCATGTTATTACCTTCAATTTTAAATCTCTTTGGGACTTGAACTAAATTTTGTTCAGGACTTTTTATTACCAGAACTTGTGTCTTTAATTCTTGGATTATTTTTTAATTTAATGTCCAATCAAATAAGTTCTTCATTCTCATTTTTCACTTTGTATTCTAGGGAAATAAATTATTTGTTAAATTTTACAAAGCTTGATGTCTTCACTCTGTTCTATTGCTTATTTTAACAGCATAGACTCATAACAGTGTATGTATATATATATATATATATATATATATATATTGACTTTGAACTTTTCAAAGCAATAATGAATTCACAGATCATTCTTCAGGGAAAATAATAAATGGCAATAATCATTTGCAATATTCAATGGCATTAACAAACCCATAGTATAGGTCATAATGCAATTTTCTTCAAATTTGCAGCTTAATATTTTCATTGATTATATCCATAGGAGAAATGGTACTGTATTATCTGCAGCTTAAACAATATGATTGCAAATGGGTTGCAGATTGTGAATCTTTAATGTGCATTTATATGTACTGTATTTTTGTCAACACATAAAATGTCTTTTTCTTTCTGTTATTCAAATTCATATATCTATCTCATAATTTGGAATATCTTGATAGATTTATTACATTGCTATTAAGAAAACAGATTTTAGTTTTGAACTGAAAATTGCATGCAACTTAGATGTGAGTCAATGACAGACCACTCATTAAAGGTCAAATACTGGAGTTCAAACTCATTGACGGGTATAAACAGTAAGAAATGGACACATAAAAAAATAATTTTCTTATTTAAGTGTACAGAATTATCGTAATTATGTAAATAGACATATGACTAAATAACTTCTGCACTATACACACTTAGTGATATATAACACAGATAGAAAATGATTTATCTCTGGCAAATCTGGACATATTTCAACTGTCATGATAGACATAACTTAAATGATGTTGATGTCATTCATATGTATTCATCTGTGTACCATTATTTCTTTGCACCATCCTTTTCCTTCTCCTCATCACTATCAGGAAGAGGTTCACCTTTCTTGCCAAATGCAATCTGTGCATATTCTGTACGGTTCTCCAAGCCAATGATGACAGGCTTCCCAGCTTTGGTTGTAGGAGGACCAAGCATCAAGTCAGCATAATGTAAACCATCCTTATTTACCTGAAATGAGTAAATCTGTGGCATTTTTTTGGGCCAAGTGACAGCCAATATTTAAAGTTCTACAGGTACAGGTTTCTAAAGCAAATATTTGTTTGCATATATTTTATATATATATATATATATATATATATATATATATATATATATATATAAGAATGAGCAATAAATGTGTCAGCTAATGGAATAATTTCCTCATCAACATCACATTCAGGCCTTTTTCTTTCCAAAGTTTTTGTGACTGCAGAACCTGGGTATAAATCAGGGTCTTCAATCTCAACATGATCAATTTTCTGATCCAAACAAGGTTTCTCAGTTACAAGTGGATTGATCACAACCTTATCACCAGCTAGGTCATTGCCTAGTAATAAAAGGACACCCTTAATTGGCAAAGAGATCACAGTCCCACCAGTCAGTGGCCCTGAAACTAAGTTTTGATGACAAATGAACATGATTGAAAGGAACGTTAACAAAGAAACACTCTACTTTGTGAATAAGAGAGAAGACTAGAAGATAAAGGCATAGAAATGGATCATATAAGACTCTGAGAAGTTACTGAGTCCATTACTCTCTAAATAGGGATAGAATTGGCAGAATCACCAATAAGTGATATAGAACCTTTTGACATGAATGATTCATAATTCTCCATAACAGAATTAGACTGCAGTTTGCTTGACCCAACAAATGTATTGCTTTCATAACCAAACCATATTCTTGACATCTTAGAAATAAAATCATGAAGAGTAGCTGAATCTTTATTCTGTTGTATATTTTTCAGTTTGTAGCAATCAGAAATAATGTGACATTTTTTCTTACAATACATGCATGCAGGAAGAAATAAGAAGTTTTGACTGCTCCAGTGGCCTAGAGGTTAGAACATCCGCCTCAGATGTGGGAGGTTGTGGGATCAAACCCCGATCAAGTCATATCAAAGACCTATAAAAATGGTACTAGCTAGGCTCTCAACATTAAAAGGTTAGTGCTAGGACTGGTTGGCCTGATGTCAGGATAATGTGACTGGGTGGGACATCATGCTACATGTCTGCAGCATGATGCCCCAGTGCTAGACATCACTATAAACTGCTACACTGCAGACATCGCAGAAATATGACTGAAATATTATTAAAGTTATGTTAAAAATTCAAAACACACACACACACACACAAACACACAAACAGGAGTGTTGGTCAGTTTCATCAGAAGTTCAGTTCCAAAGAGTTGTGCCAGATTGAGATTTGGAAGTTCTCATATGAGATTGAGATGATCTTTTCCCAAAAACTGCTTAGAGGAAGTCATCGACAAATGAAACGTTGTGAGTCAAAAATAATTATCAGCTATACAAACATAATTTACCAAAGGTTCCACCTTTTGGTCAAGGTAGGTTTTGATATCCCTATGGACACAATTTTCGAACTTTTCAACTAATATGAGTTGTCTGAGGTTTTAAAACCTGAATGTGTGTGCAAAGGGTATTGCACATAATGTCGGTTCTAATTCTTTTCATTTCAACTGCATTTTTCCTTATTCACTCTTCATTTGGATTTTTCTTCTTCTTTCTCTCTATGCTGCTTTGTCTCTCTCTCTATATCTGACTCTCTTCTCTCTCTCTAAATCTGTATCTCTCTCTCTTAATTTTCTCTTTGTTTATTTTCTATTTCCCTTTACATTTGTATTTCTCTAATATTCCTTGCTGTATCTGCATTTCCATTTTCTTTCTTATTTGCTCTCTTCCTGTCCTCCTTTTGAATTGTGTTTCCATCATTTCTTTCTGAAGATTAAACTTTGTTAACTTTTATTTCCTTCTGGTTTATAACTGCAATTCTTTTAATTTCCTATCAAAGTCAAATACAGACTTACTAATCAAACCCAAAGCAGTTTTATCCAAAATATTCTTTCCCACCAAATATTGAACCAAAATATTCTTTATCTCTTGCTTCTTTAAAGAAGCCTTCATTTCAGAAAGATCATAATGCTTGGCAAGCTCAGTCAACTAGCCCTTTCTCAAAGAATCTTACTGGGTAGGATTTAAAACAAAGTTCTCTACTTTAGATGACAGTAGAAGCTTGCTGGTTTCGCTGAGGATTACTAAAATATGTATGAAATTAAAATACCAGGGACTAAGTAAATTCCAAATCAAAATAAATTTAAATTTCAAAGGACAATTTTGAAATATATCTAAAATGTTTTTATTTTAAAACAGTAATATCCTGGATGAGCTCACAATTTCTTTTATGATACTATAGTCTTAAACTAAGTAACAGAAAAGCAAATGCAGCAAGTTTAGTAAAATTCAAAAAGTATTTATTCCCTTAGAACATAAAGTGAAGATGTAAAAGGAACTTAAATTAAATCCAAATAATCCTACCAGAAGTCAAAAAGAATAGTGTTCCAAGTGAATTCCAATACTGAATATGCTGGTGAGACTAAAGCTTTGAATCAGCTGATGTGCCAGCTTGATATCTAAAAACATCATTAAACAAATTGTCCTTGAATAAATTCATATACTCCCACAATAGTGATGTCAACATAGGCAAAAATGTCAATTAGCACTTTTTGATTCCAATAATAATAAATAATTTTTAAATAAATGACTCAAATTATATCTGAACACAACTAACAATGATTTTAGATGAACATAAAGTAGGACTATATAATAATGTTCATCTGAACCTTATCTACATTCCCACTTGACCTATGCCACAATAATCTTTCCTGAAAAGACTCAGTCATCTTAATGGAAAATACCCCAAACTGTAGACAGATTCATTTCTAGAATCATCTAAGGTCATTATCAAGCCTGGGTCTTGAACACAAATCCAATTAAACAACTTTTTTATAACTTAATAACAAGACCAACAGCAGGTACTCAACAAGGCTCTATCCTTAATCATGATGAATGTCCAAATAAATTAAATGTACTCATGATGTTTAAAGAGTACATAGATAATAGAGTTTTTGTTTTTGTTTTGATATCACATAACTATCCTCTTGCAGGGGCACCTTCTGGCTGTCTTAGGCATGGGGTTTGCGTGTCATTCTGGCTGTCTCAGGCATGGGGTTTGCGTGTCATTCTGGCTGTCTCAGGCATGGGGTTTGCGTGTGAGCTCTCATGCAATCCTGTGTGATATGAGGTTAACGTCATATGTGGTAGAAGGCTTTAATGTGGATCAGTACAAAATTGTAAACCCCTATTATCTATATAATTACCTATGTGCAGTGCCATAATGAGAGAATATCAAAGTTGGGAGGATATGGAAAAGTTGAATTATGCAACAAAACAAATATAAATGCAGGACAATATAATGGGCTTAATGGCTTCCTGGAAAGTTTTCATGCACAAAAGTATTTACCTACCACTGGGCCTTTGATTCCTGCTCTCCCTGGATTTTCATACATATTCTCACCAGAGGAATCCATGTCATTTTCAGAATGCTCATACATATATTCTTTCCTTATGCTTCTTTTCACAATGGTTGCATTTTCATAGATATCTCCTGTAAAACAAAGATATTTTAATGAGTTTTGATTTTTTACCATGAAACATCTGCACTTGCTTTCGTTGGCTTAGTATTGATTATTGGGCAAAAGCTAATTAATGAAAAAGTACAGCTTAAAAATTCCAGCCATTAAATATAAGTACTCAAACTTTTCAACTAATCTTTTGAGATACTAAATATCTATGTAAGTGAATAAAAAGCAGCAAAAACAAATTATATTTGGCATCTTTGTTTTCTTCCTTTCAGTTTGGCATTTATGAAAAAGTGTGTGTGTGTGTGTGTGTGTGTCTGTGTGTTTCAGATTTTTAATGTAGCTTTAACAGTTTCAGTCATATCCCTAGGATGTCTGCAGCATGTAAGTCTATTGTGATGTCTAGCACTGGGACATCAAGCTGCAGCATCATGCCACGCCCAGCCACATTATCCTGACACCAGGCCAACCAATCCTAACACAATCGTCTTAATGCTGAGTGCCAAGCAAGGCAACAGCAAGTGCCATTTTTATAAGTCTTTGGTATGACTTGGCCAGGGTTTAAACCCGAGACCTCCCACATCCAAGGTGAACATTCTAACCACTTAGGACTCCAGAGCAGTGTCATATGAAAAAGAGTTTAGCTTGCAATGTTGTTCCCCCCAAATCAATGAAAACTATACACTGCTGAGAAGTTATAGAGAGTTTAGTCGAATATCTTAACTCCAGTGGTACTGGTGTTGATGAATAGCCAAGCTCTGCTCATTTGCCCAAAGAAGACAACAGTGTTTTCATTACTGGCTGCTCACTACTCTCCAATTTATGTATCTTCTTTTACCCAAAACTAAGTTGTTATTGAGTTTCAATTACATGCTAGAACTATAACCATGTGCTAGAACATAGTATACAGTCACAAAAGAACTGGCAACATGGCAACAACAGCCCTGCACAAGGATTGCAGCTCACTTTGTGTGAAAAGAAATTATTTATATTTTTAATTTTATTACTTATAATACAAAGTTTATGCTTTTCAAGCAAAATTTTGAGGCATAATGTGTGCATGTGCTTTATGCTTTCACTCATCTACACTTGTCATTTAACATCAAACAAATTATCACTCCCAAATTATTATCTTTCTGTTACTTATTACTGTCCTCATTGGACAATTTATGCTTGTACTTGAAAAATGTTTAATTGCACACACCAAATAATATTCTAACCAGGCTCGTTTTTATGCCAATTAAACATGGAGACAGGGCAGAGACAAAGACTGCTATACAAATTAACAAACATAATATTCATTTTCTTCAAAGATACTACCAAAAATAATGTTGTCTACAATAGAAACCTGAAATTAATGAAATTATCTAGTAAGTGTTCATATGCAATTGAAGGACCATGAGTCAGATCTGGTCCATGAAGTGGTTTTAATCCACTAAGTTACATCATAAGACTGTGGCTTTAAAATTCACTTATGATGCCTGCAACTAGGAGAGAGATGAACATGCTGATTGTAAGGATTTTCCAAAAGAGTCCTATCTGTACATCTTAAAAGATGAATAAAAGAAACAGAAATGACTGTGCTAGATCAAAAAGTAGCAAATAAACCCTTTGATGGGAATGACATTCAGCAAGCAAAAACTAATTCTGAGTAATTATGATCTTTTCTTCTTTTTAACTTCTGAGTGCTCAAACCATCTGATGCTTAAAGCACTTTAAGCAAGTCACTGTGGCAGTCATATTAGATGAAAGATAGGCATCAGTTGTATCTAAGACCTGGTAGATATCATTATTAGTCTTTTGTTGAAAAACACACAAGAATATGACCATTCATTTTCCCAGAGTATCTTAACAAAATTTAAAGATGACTGACACATGTCCTTAATGGATTTCAATCGGCACCATTTTTTGCTTAGGACCAACTTGACATCATCCAAAGTCTTTAGGTGAAAAACCTCACATCGAGGAAGAGTAGCAATAACAATATTTTTAAAATGGCCATCATGGTGGTGAAACAGCATCTCATATAAGTATCATTTTAATTTAGACCCAACTGGATATCGTATGCAGCCTTCTCATTAAAACCTCATGTTGACATGACCTTTTGCTGTATGATGTTTAATATCTCAGCCATGTTGGATGTCTGAGCAACACCATTCTCATTTAAGACCAACTAGACCATAGAATGAATGCATGGGTCAAATTTCATAGAAATCCTCTGAGTAGTTCTGGAGACTTAAGATAACAATCTTGTGCTAATGGACAGATGGGCAATTGACAACAGGTAATTGATCACAGGCTGTCCCATAAGCTCTATGACCATTACAGCTGCAAAAAATTGGTGTTAGCAGATACTAAACCAGACATTATCACACACACTGGTTCCAAATCATAAAACACAAAAGAATACATACATTTTTGTTATAATACTGAACAATAATTCACTCATTGTTGAGGGGCCATGAGTGGCCAAGTGGTCTAAAGCACTCACCATTTTGGATCATTGCCATCTCACCTCTGTCTGTGTGTGTTCACATTTTGGTTTCAGCCAATGTTTGTATGTGAGAATGCTTGCCAGTACCTTCTCATGGGTCAGTGGTTTTTTCTGGGGTTTTCCCGGGTTCTTCCTAAACTATTTATACTGGCCGCCATGTATTGCCTATCTTGTGCTGATAATGGGCATTAAACCCTACAATAACAACAACAAAAACACTCAGTGTTACTTACTACTATCAGCCATTGCACCAACAGATGTGGACAACTTTATTTAAAAGCCTATTTTGCAGTGTCAGTCCTTACATCAATATTGTTACCTTTTATTGTATACAGTTTTACCGATAATGAGTACATAAGAACATTAATGACTATGATTATGGATGACAATCTTAGCTATAAATTTCTGTGAATAAACACGGAAACACAATTGCAGTATTTAATTAATTTCCACAAATTCTTTTCTTCTCTAATCATATCAAATCAATGACAGATACAAAAGATATTAAATTTTCATGATGTAATAAATAGTTAAAAGATTTTCATAATTATACAGCATATAGAAAATATGTTAAATAACATACCTCTGGGGATTTTCCCAAGGTTTTCTTTGGATGCACCTGCAATATTCCAGTCAAACAAATTCAAGAAAAAAAATAATTTAAAATAAATGGTAAAAGTCATAGAAGACCCTTATTTCTAAAAGACAAAGTGAATATACAAGACTAAATATACATTTGGATTAGAGTCAGCATCAAGAAAGATAATATATGGTGCAGGGATATGTCAATGTCAGCAGACCGGGATGTATTCACATGCCACGTAAAATGATTTTTCCCCAAACCTGGAACAAAAGACACACGTGGCTTCATATTTAAATGCATATCCAACCTGGTTTTATGCTTTTGAACTATTTTCACCTGTTCAGTGTGAATTCAAATACAATAGGTGTGGATGGATGTAAAGCTTTGGTTCATTTCATCTAAGAATATTGTCAAGTGGTTGCCTGTAAAAATAACTAAATAGTTGGAGTCTGGGTGTCAGATTTCGAAACACTGAAAGAATATTTGTATAAATGAAATCAACCATATAATACTAAATGGGTCTGTAATGCACTTTGAACAAAATGAGGCATAAACTATTGATTAGAATTAATGTTGACAAGAATTAGTTTTAGAGAATCTTCAGGAGATTTTAGTCACCTTTATCATTATATGTTTAGAACTTAACTTTTGATCTGTTGGTATAGATTGAGACATGTATCCAAGGATCACAGGTTCAACACCCATCCAGGATAGGCTGGTAAAGCTACTTTACTGGGTCCTTAGGATTGGTATTTCCTTGGCATGATTTATATGTCAAAAGTGTCACTATTATTCACTGAGCAACCTTTTAACCAGTACTCTATAGTCAGGATTGTGCTGATGTGCCAATAACCACAACAAAAATTTACACAAAGATTTATAATGACACAAATTCAAAACTGTTTCCCAATGTCTGGAGCTAAATGAGCTCCTCATCAGGGAAAAAAACCCACTTATACATACAAAATAAATGCTTCACTATTAAGGAAAAATTCTAGACTAAATATTGGAATCATTAGAGGAAATTTACAAGAGATATAATAATACAACTGGAAAAGGCTGTACAAAAATAATAGACAAGTGGGTTCTTGTATCTATCACATAGTGAACCATAAGTGACACAAATGTAATACAAGTCTGTAACAGCTGAGTATAAGTGAACTGTAGCTTCAACTTCATGGTTTATTGAAAAACACAGTTTAACAAAAGTGCTGCTGCCACATTTCTTTCACAAAAAGTTATAACTTTCTATCAAATTTATAATTTTAGTTCATCATATCCCAAAGAAATAATAATAATAATAATAATAATAATAATAACTTTATTTAAAGAAGAAGCTCATAAGGTCAACTGACAAAGCTTCCATGAGGCTTTCTACAATGTCATTTGCACACACACACACACACACACACACACACACACACATATATATATATATATATATATATATATATATATATATATATATATATATATAATGCACAATTTTTATAAGATGAGGTGACTTAGACAACAAATGCTGTTAAAAACAGTTAATCTACCGCTACAATAAAATAAGTACAAGGCTTCAAGGATGAGTACATATAGGATTCATACAAAACAGTAGTAGCGAACATGTATAAAACACAGAGAGTACATGGTAACAATGTTTTACAAAGTATTAGTACTGAATTAAACAAGATCATACAAATGATTGTTTCTGAAGATGTTGACTAAGAAGCTTTTTAAAAGCTTAGCTTGTGTCAGGTGATTTTATATAAGGTGGTATGGAATTCCATAGTTTGGCCCCAGAGAAAGCAAAACTCTTCTTATGAAACTCTGAATTTGGTTTAGGTAAATATAACTTGTTGTTTGAGATGGATCTTAGTTCATACATATGTACATTTGAAACAAATTCAAAATTACATTTAAGACAATCAGGGGCCAAACCATATAAGGATTTATAGACTAGTAAACCTTTCTGAAATTCAGTTCTCTGTTGAAATGGAAGCCACTTTAGGGTTTTAAAAAGATTTGTTGATGGTGTATCTAAATCAGCATCAAGAATAATTCCACCTGCTCTTTTTTGAAATTTCAGTAATGTTTCCAGATTTTCTATATCCCTATTCCCCAGAATGAACAACAATATTCTAGGTGTGGCATGATATATGCATTGCAGAATATCTTTCTCTGTTCTTGAAGGAGATAAGATTTTATTCTGTTCAAGAGATAAAGCAGTGAATTAACTTTTTTAATGACCTTACCAACTTGTATTTTCCAGCACAAGATATGGTCTATCATGATGCCAAGTAGTTTTTCATTTTCAGACTGTTGTATATCCATTCCTTTTATCATTACTTTGAAATAATTTTTCTCAACTTTTACTCTTGCTCGACTAACTATGATCATGGCTTCTGATTTGGCTGCATTTATCTTCATACCATTGTGTTCACACCAGTTATTTAATTTTACCAAATCATTATTTAATTTAGTGCTAATCTCATGGCCTGTCAATCCAATGTTATATAAAGTTGTATCATCTGTGAACATGATGGTGGTGGATAGCTCAATACGATATGGTGAATCATTGAAGTACAGCAGAAAGAGTAATGGTCCAAGAACTGATCCTTGTGGAACACCTGACTTTATCAGTTTCTTATCTGAAAGTTATTTAAAATAGAAACTTGTTCTTGTCTGCCTTCAAGATAGGATTGAAACCAAGTTAAGCTTTCATGGTTAACTTGATGTATGCTGAGCTTTTCCAGCAGAATTTTGTGATTTACAAGGTCAAAAAAACCTTTGAAAGGTCAAGAAACACTGTGCCTACAAGGTTATCTCGATCTATTGCTGTTAACCAATCATCCATCATACTAGTAAGTGTAGTCTGGTATGAATGTCCTTCATGGAAGCCTGATTGTCATGAATGTAGCAAATTAAATGATTCCAGGTAGTTTCTAAATTCATACAAACATGTCTATATAATATCTTTAAAAGTGATGATAAAACTGATAAGGCCTATAGTTATTCATATCAGAAAG
>JAECUM010025627.1:0-28382 GCA_016617855.1 Megalonaias nervosa
CACACACACACTATCACAATCGCCCTATGTTAGCTTAGAGTGCAAGAAAAGGAGACGAAATCTCAGAAACTTACTATCCATCATACCATAGTAATACTATCCATTACACCATCTATACGTCCATCACCCCTCACACTATCCCAAAAACGTCCTGTGGTAGCTTATATCATCCAACATCCCAATATCCCACCTATGTCATCCAACATCCCAATATCATCCAACACTCCTTGCACAAACACACACAATCGCAATCTCCCTGTGTTAGCCTAGAGTGTAAGAGAAGGAGACGAAATCTCACAAACGTACTATTTCTAACACCGTAAAAGTACCATCTATTACACCACCTATATCAGCCATCACCCCTCACACTATCCCAAAACGTCATGTGTTATCTTATATTATCCAACATCCCAATATCCCACTTATATCATCCAACATCCCAATATCATCCAACACCCCTTACACACACATAAACACACACTATCACAATCGCCCTGTGATAGCTTAGAGTGCAATGGAAGGAGATGAAATCCCACAAAAGTACTATCGCTCACAACATACAAATACTATCCATTACATCATCTATACCATCCCATCAATCACCCCTCACACTATCCCAAAACGTCCTGTGTTAACATATATCAATATCCAATATCCCACCTATATCATCCAACATCCCAATATCATCCAACACACACACACACACACACACACACACACACACACACACACACACACACACACACACACACACACACACACACACACACACACACACACACGCGCACGCACGCACGCACGCACGCACACACGCACGCACGCACGCACACACACACACACACACACACACACACACACACACACACACACACACACACACACACACACACACACACACACACACACACATTATCACAATCGCCCTGTGTTAGCTTGGAGTGCAAGAGAAGGACATGAAAGCTGACAAACTTACTATCCCTCATACCATAATACTCCTATCCATTACACTATCTATGCCATCCATCACACCTTACACTATAAACAAAACGTCCTGTGTTAGCTTATATTATCCAACATCCCAATATCCCACCTATATCATCCAATATCCCAATATCATCCAACACCCCTTACACACACACACACAATCACAAGCGCCCTGTGTTAGCATGGAGTGCATGAGAAAGAGATGAAATCTCACAAACGCACTATCCTTCACACCACAAAAAGCTATCCAGTACACCATCTTTACCAGCCATCACCCTTAACACTATCCCAAAACGTCCAGTATTAGCTTATATCATCCAACATCCCAATATCCCAGCTATATCATCCAACATCCCAATATCATCCAACACACACACACACACACACACACACACACACACACACACACACACACACACACACACACACACACACACACACACACACACACACACACACACACACACACACACACACACTATTACAATTGCCCTGTGTTAGCTTAGAGTGTAAGAAAGGGAGATGAAATCTCACAAACCTACTATCCCTCAAACCATAAAAATACTATCCATTGCGCCAACTATACCACTAAAAAGCCCTCAAACAAACTAGCCAATGCTCCTCAGTGTTAGTATAGAATAGAAATCTCATACCAGGCAAGTCAGAAATGGAAGAAAATGTTAGTATATATTTATAGTCACAACAAGTAGGAATGTCCAATAAAAAAAACCCTAGTATTTATTTATAGTCACAACTTGTAGAATATTCCTTTGGGAAAACCTAGTATTTATTTTAACCAGAATTTGTGGTAAAAATCCTATGGAGAAACCTAGTATCATTTTATAGCTAAATTTTGTGGTAATTCCTATGGAAAAACCCAAGTCTATATTTATAGCCTCAAAACCAACCATTGATACAAGTGGCTGACCTCAATCGGGCGGCTTCTAAGTAACAGTGGTGCAAGTGTCTGACCTGAATATGCGCTACTGTAGCTAATTAGGTAGGTGAAATTAATTTGATAGGGACAAAGGCAGTTTCATAGGGACAAACAAAAACCAACACACACACACACACACACACACACACACACACACACACACACACACACACACACACACACACACACACACACACACACACACTCCAAACGTTATGTGCTCGCTTAGAATGTAAACGAAGAAGATAAAATTTCACAAAATAGACTAACCAGTACACCACAAATGCCTTGTGTTCGCTTAGAATGTAAGAGAAGGAGATGAAATCTCACAAAATATACTGGCGATGAGATAGTAAAAGAGTTCGTCAAAAAACTGGTTTAAAACCCTTAGACCTACTAAAAAATACACCATAAATATAAGATAAAAGGACGTGTGGCAGGCCATCAACTTCAGTGCATTGTTTGTGTGGGCTCCGGAACAAACAAAGATGTCACCCCCCCCCCCCAGAAGCCATCCATCTTCTATCTCCAATGAAAAGAAAAGGAAAGGACGGCCTTCTCGTTTAGCCAAACATTGGGACGTGTTGTCGGTCCTGTTTAAATCCCCTCTACCCATGCGAAAACAACCCATTCAAACCATGTGCGAATGGTGCCTGAATGTCTTGAAACTAACGATACCTTTGTCCAAGCATCAGACAGAAAGCTGAGCCAAGCATCGACACGTTCTCCGCCAAATGGTCACAAAGAAAATACGCATCCTTCAAAAGAAAAAGATGTTGGTGTAACGAGGAGGATTTGTGCACCTGTTGTTAGCACCCTTGGTGAAAGGAGCACTGGGAACAATGATTTCAGGACTCATGGGAGCTCATGCTTCATCAAGTGGTCCAAGACAAATAAAAGACGAAGAAGATAAAAGGGACCTCCTGGATGAAAAGATCTCAGACGTGTACTTTGGAATCTGATGGAAGGACGAATGCTGACTTAAGTGCCTTGCAAACGATTGATGGAATTCCATCGTTCGCAAGAACAACGCACACTGCATTTACCTACCAATCCTCATTTGACCTAGGTGACCCAGTTACAACACGAATGCAATCGTTGATGTATCGTAGCGATTTGTCATAAACGGAAGAATCGCAACGGTACGGCCAAATATTACAACGTCTTCAACCAGCCGTTTCCAAACCACCACGCCACCCCAGCCAGAGTAGCGTCAGTAAAAAGTGGGTGACTTATCGAAGAGAGAGAAAGAGAGAGAGAGTCCTGATGGAAAAGTTCTTAGTCAGCATTTACTACGATCCTGCCCATCCTACGGAATACTGAGAAGGTAAGAAATTTTATCTTGCTGCCAAAACCCGACTCAAAAGTGTCCGTTTACCTCAAGAGCAACGATGGTTACAAGAACAAGCCACGTACACCTTACACAAACCTATTCGAAGAAAATTTTCCAGAAATTGCACCTGAGTGGAGGGTATCGATCATCCATGGCAAGAGGATTTAGCCGATGTCTCTCATTTGGCCACCTACAATCATGGCTACAAATATTTGTTTTGTGTCATCGACGTCATTTCCAAATTTGCCTGGATCGTGCCATTGACTTCCAAATCGAGCATTGAGTTAGAGCAAGCTCTAGAACTGGTGTTGAAAAAAGTGGTTGTCACCCTCTTCGATGGCATACCGACAAAGCACCGAATTTCTGAACCAAGATTTCCAAAATGAATTGAAGAAGTGGGACATCCAATTTTTCACCACCGAGAATCCCGAAACCAAAGGCACCATCAATGTACCTTGAAAGAATATTTTACGCATCGACACACTCTCAAGTACATCGACGTCTTACCGCACCTGGTCAAAGGGTACAACCAATCGGATGTGCCCCCGAAGAAGTGACTCCCGACAACGAAGTGACCGTCTTTGAGTGTCTGTTTGGTACGTCCCCGACTGCGGCTGTCCCCAAGAAAGGTGAAGTGTTGGCAGTAGGAAATTGGGTGCGCACTGGCAAAACCAAATGCACTTTCGACAAAGGTTACTTACCCAACTGGACCACCGAATTGTTTCGTGTCAATGGACGAGTGCGTGGCCGTCATCCTGCCGTCTAAAAATTGGAAGACATCAGCAGTGAAGTGTTAAAAGGAACTTTCTACATGCCCAAGTTACAAAGAGTGACCAAAAAAGAAGACGAAGTGTTCGACATCGAAAGCATGCTCAATCAAAGAACCCGTAAATTGGGAAAACGACGTGTCAAAGAAGTGAAAATACGTTGGAAAGGATATCCCCGTAGTTGTGATTCTTGGATAGTCGCTTCGAAAGTCATCGACTATAAAAAGAAGTGACCATCATGCCGTTCAATACAGCCTCAACAACAACAGTGACCACTCATTCTCCGAGTTTTTCTTTGCAAGATCTACAAAAGCAACCCTTGTGGGTGTGGTGTGGAGAACGTGTGCCTAAAACGCAAATCGTCTTTTTCCTGCCAAATCTTTGCGGCGTATTGTGTCATCGGTGCTGCCATTGCCAATTTGAATTTGCAACAAGGAAACAAAGAATTTTGGACCATTTTACTGAGCAGTTTCTTCGGTTACCTTCTAACCAATCCTTCCCTGAAATACTCTACCGGTAACTACGGAAGCCTTGCGGCTAACGTCAGTCACCCTCCCAACAGTCACCACCACAACAACAACAACCCTTTTTTGGACGCTACTCTGACCTTCAGTATCCCCTCAAAAAGCAGAACTCCGGAATTATGAATAACAAATTTTACTTAACTTTACCCAGTGACAGTTCCATGGATGTGTTTACCCACAATACTTTGTGCTGTTTCACGGCCAGATTACTTCAGGCCATCCAATTGCATCACGAAGCCCATTGGGAAGTGGTTTTGGTCGAAATGATTAATCCCACACAAATCCTAAACCTAAAAGAAAATCAAACGAAGTTTTGGGTTTAAATCCGGAATATACAAGTACATGAAAACTTGGATACCAACTATCCTGGTTTTTACCAATTCAAAACTCCATCACAAACCAATTCTCCCCTGAGCATCTATGAAATGGAAATTCCTGCAGGCTATTATTTCAACGGTCAATATTTGGTTGAAACGATAGTTACCATTTTCAACACTCAGTTTTGCAAAGCCCTGACTAAACAGAACAAAACTCACGATCGAGTACTAAAAAGTGGCTCATCGCTTACTGATGAAATTTACGGATGCCCAAACGTTGTCCATCACTTTTAATTCTAGTTTGTTTGGCATGTTGGGTGGAGAGAAGATTACATTATCCAATGGTCATGTTTCCCCTGACATCAGCATGTTAAGCAGGAGCCGATTTTTAAAGTTACTTTGTCACCAGTAGAACTGAACGAAGGATTCAATTTGTTCTTTGTGTACTCCGATGAGGTGGAATACAACGTGATTGGACACACAGCTGCACCGTTACTGCGAGTCGTTCCTTTCAAAGTGTATTCTGGGGTGACTGCTAACGAGGAAAGTGGAAACACCTATCACGTTCACCGCGAATTTGTACATCTTTATTACTTGCCCGTCAATAAGTTGTATTTAGACAGCGTCTACATTGCTATAAAAGGAGATTTGGGACAAAATATTACATCCTCCAAAGCGAAAGTCACAGTGACACTCCATTTTCGAAAACGATTCTCTAACGACTTGTAAGTCATGCATCCTGTGTACCGAGGAGTCGCTCGACAGCGAGGACATTGTTTAGGAGATATGCTGAAATCTGCGTTTCGTTCGGTGGTCCCCGCTTTGAAACCGATGGTATCACGCGGATTACACGCATTGAAAGATGCCGTTTTGACGCAATGAATTTTTCTTTCTCTCACTCCACATTTCTGCGTATTATGTCCGTTATGCAGAGACGGGAGGGGGAACAGGATGCAGAAAGGATTGCGATGAAAATGTGTACCATATTAAATTCATTTAGAAAACGAGGATTATTAATACTTTTCATCGTTATTTTCATACGTCATTAATGATTAATGTGTGGAAATTCATCACTGATCTAGAATCAACTGCAGACGGTCGCTAGAATGTATATATATGCGTATTATTGCGCATGCACATGGGCGGATTACAATTTGGCATACCAATAGTATTAGTATAGCAAATTGCTTTATACCAACACTTTAAGTGCCATGTTATTCATAATGTATGTGATATATATATATATATATATATATATGTATATATATATATGTGTATATATGGAGTATATATATATATATAGTTATTATATATATATATATATAACCTGTACTGTACAAAGCATGGTATTACCAGCATGGGTTTCTACCAAGAATCGTTTACCCACTTCTAGTATGCCATGTCCAATTGACAGCCACAGAATCGGTCGAGAGGATGCTCAACACATAAGTCCTACGATGGATGGAAGTGCCTGAGAGCTTCAGCTGTATCAGCTTATACTTTCCAGGAAGCAAACTTTGGTTACCACAGTCATCAGCGACAGAGGAGAACAAGGTGACTAGGGCCAGGCAGGTATTGTTACTGAAAGCCTGCACAGAGGGGAAGGTGAGACAAGCAGCAGTGGTGGTACGAACAGGTGGGAAGTGGGTTGCAGCAAAGGCAGTTGAAGAGACAAAATCCAGACTGAGATTGACATGGTAGGCACAGTTGCAACAGTAAGGTTCTTGCTGGGAAGTTGGAAAAGACGTAGATAGCAAACATAAAAGAAAAGCAAGCCAGGCTCGAGAAAGAAGTTCGTCTTGCAGAAGAGGAAGACAGGCAAGTCTAAGCTGTCGGCATGAGGAAGCAATATGATTGGCTAAGGTGGGAAGGTGCGAGGTCCATGAAGCTGACTTAGAATGACATCTAGAGAGCTGATGCACAAAATATCAGCTTCCTGTTACATTCAGTGAATGATGTTCCATACACTAACAAACCTAAAGATATGGCGACTGACTGATGACTCTAGGTGAAACATTTGTTGGAGACGTGATGTCAACCTGCAATTTAGCTCTGACAGATGGTCAGAATCGTTGGCGCTATGACCATCTGCTTGCTGAGATTGCTGCCAATACCGATACGGCCAGTAGAAAGAAATCTCAAGTGAAAACAAGTGTGAAGTTCATCAGCTTTGTGTGACGCGGCGAGAACAAAGGCAATAGTCTTAATCAAGACGAATCATGAGAACAGCGCATGATTAGGAAATGCTATCAGATGTAAAAGAACAGCTAAAGTTCTCAAGAGATATATGTAACACCAACTTCATACCTTATATTTTATTGTGGACAGAAGTACCAGACAGGTGATTTTATTGAAACTGACCGTTCAGTGGGAAGCTTGAGTGTAGGAGGCAGATGAGAGGAAATTGGGCAAGTATCAGCCACTCATCTAAAAGTGTCAGCAGAATAAATGGATGGCTGGAATCTACATGTGGAAATAAGATGCCGTGACTTTGTAGCACATACCTTTTGGCGTGCCATGGGCGTAATCGGAATTACAGGAAATTAGTCACACATGTTGCCAGACAGGCATAGAAAGTCTCGAGTTGGAATATACGGAAGAGAGAGTAGCAATGGATAAGCTAATCAGTTCCTGGCTGAGTCTAATAAACTCAGTCGATTCACCACTGGAGAGCGTTGTGCGTTAGGATCATAAATAACATTATTAGAGAAGAAACAATTTTATTAGTGTTTTACCAGTACTCCTTATCATTTTGTAAATGTTACTGTCCAAACGTGTCATGAAATGATTACATTTACTTTTTGCAAATAGCTGTTTAGGATCTCAAAACATATTCAACAAACATTTCGACTGAATAATGCAAAACTTACGGATTCTATAGACTTGAAGAAAACATGTTTACTTACAAATACTGGTCATAACAGTGAGAAAAAGATTCCTAAAAACAATGCAGGTGATGAAGCTTGTGCTCCTAAAGTTCGTGAACGCGCTTACTTGACTGAAATGCATATCGGAGCTACTAAAAACTTTCAAGGATAATTTTATAATAAACAGCACAATAAACCTTATTCTCTCTAATGGAATGGAATGGAAAGTTTGCGGTTTCTTTAGAAAAGTTGATTCTTCAGCTTGTATTGTGCTTTTCAGTAAATGTGTGTGTGTGTGTGTGTGTGTGTGTGTGTGTGTGTGTGATTTGGATTTTTAACGTGGCCGTAACATTTATTCAGCCATATTGCTGCGATGTCTACAGTGTGGCAGTTTATGGTGATATTTAGCACTGGGACATCATGCCGCATACAGGTAGCATGATGTCCCACCTAGTCACATTATCCTGACACCAGGCAGACCAGTCCTAACAGTAACCTCTTAATGGTGAGCGCCAAGTGAGGCAGCTGTTGCCTTCCAGTAAATTTCTCCAAGATATCGTTATCTTGCAATTCCTTCCATTCTTCTACGTCCTCTGTTTCTTCTAGCTTTTGCATTTATTGTTTGTTTTGTGTATCTATTTCGTATCGTTGATGATCAAAGTTTAAGTCTTCTTGGTTAACTTTCTGTCTTGTCATGTCATCAATACTGTTCAGATTAGTAAGGGCAGCTGTTAATACGTTATATTTTACCACTTCGTTGCAAATGCATGTTTCCTTAATGGGCTTTGTAGCGATACCTACAAGTGTGTTATTAGTACCACCAGAGTTTTGAAATACCTATTCCAACTGCAATAGTTTCAAAACCTGCATCAAACCAACATAACATTTCAGATTTTCTTTTGCATTTCTTAGAAGCATTATGATCGATATTTAGATATGTGGCGCATATTTAAAATAAATTTTAACACAACTCAGATGAAGGTAGATAATCCGTTATGTTTGGCAAATGTTTAATTGAAACGTGTGTGTGTGTAAGTGCTGAAGAAAATGTAAGTAAATCTTGACACTCACACCTCCTTTTTCACTGAATAAAACTGTTACCACGTTTAAGAAACTAATCGGTTTATTTCGGTGTTAATGTAATCCGAAGCTCAATACTGTATCGAATATCAAAATAACACGCTTTATCAAGCATTTGTGGCATTGTACTTGAGGCAAAAAGAGATCCACCCGTAAGACATTCGAGACGATGGATGAACATTTGAGAAAACAAAAAACGATAATCGTAACTAAACTGACACCAAACAGGTAGTGATCATCTAACACACGTTAAATGAACTGGTATCATCTAGTAAGATGTCTGCTGTTTTACAAAATAGGGAAAAATGGAATATCGTTATAAAAAGTTAAAAATGGTATATGGACTGTACATTAGATGTTCCCAACAGAACCTTAACTTATACCTATAAAGCTCTTTTCATTCATTAAACTTCTACAGGAGTCGTTCTTTGAATATATGTTTCAAAGCATTAAATATGTCATCTCCGATTTTCGCTATTACTCAGCCGAAGCAAATTTAGAGAGTATCGATATCTCTGCTGAAATATACACATATCCATCTTTAAATTTTTTGTACGCTTCCTTATCGACAATATATGCTTGGTACTGGACATCCACTAGATGTACATAAACTTTGTTCTTACGCGTTTTGTGCTTGTTGTCTTAAGCAATTTTCAATTAAGCGTGATATACTTCTTTTTCATGTTCTTGCTTAGTTTAATTTGTTTAAATAATTTATAAATATTTGTTCAATCAGCTGTTTTAAGTAGTGTTCTTTTTCAACCACTTAAAATGATATGAAACGTCCAGCGAGTGAAAATGCTTGAAGAATTATTTTGTGTATCAACAATCCAAGAGAACATTCATTATCAATAGGATCTTTTATTTTCAGCACTTTGCAAAGTTTCTTCAATCCTTTCAAACGTATCAATGACTTCAAATTTATATCAAATCTTGATATTCCCATGATTGAATCAGCTTATTCAGCTTTACACTCTGTTCAAGTCTTTGCAAATTAAAATTGTAACTTTTACCAGTTCTTCGAGATGTATTTTACACAAAGCTGCATGCGGATTGTATATTTATTCACTTCAAATGCATAATTCATTTTCTCTTCGTTCTATACTGTATTAGCGATCTTGCTATCTCGCTTAATATTGCTTATGTAAATGTCATCATCACTGAATATAACATATACTTCTGCATATTTTACAGAACGATAAATTTAGCCACAACAGCAACTACACTTGTTCACTTTCAGACATGTTTTTTCTGAAACTATCTGATTACATCAAAGCATAATTCTAGCCATCCATAATATTGGTTAACCCCAGATTCTATGCCGTGCCTGCCCTTCATATTGCTATGTCTAACTGTATTATACTAGTCCTCCATAACAATGGCTAACCCTGATTTTGTGACATGCTATTTCCCCACCCCCCGCAATACTAGCTAACCACTAACTCTGTTGCATGCCAGCCCTCCATAATAGTGGCTAAGATTGATTCTGTGTCATGCCAGCCCTCCATAATACTGAGATATTCTGCCTCATTTCCATGCCAGCCCTCAATAACACAGGCTAAGCCTCATTTTGTGTCGTGCCAGCTCTCCAACATACTAGCTAACCACTGACTCGGTACCATGCTAGTTGTACATAATAATGGGTAAGCCCTGACTCTTTGCCATGCTGACATTTTATTAAACTGGATAACCCTGACTCTCTGTCATGCCAGTCCTCCATAACACTGGCTAAGCATGATGCTGTATCATGCCAGCCTTCCATAATACTGGGATGTTCTGACTCTTTGCTATGCCAGCCCTCCATAATACAGGCTAAAGCCTGATTCTATGTGATACCAGCCCTTAATAACATTGGCTAATCCTGACGCTGTGTGCAAGACTATGGTTGCCAGTGTATAGTATTCGCAATTTCATATTCTCAAGGAATAGAAGCCAAAGCAATATGTATACATTAGTACCAAAATCAATCGTCTTCATTGATCTCACAGAATCAAGCAAAAAGGGCAGATATGATCTGGAGGTCGCCTTTCAATATCCCTTGAAATCCTACAATACAGTGCAAACCAAAATAGATGTATTATGTTGCCATGCTCTCAGATCTCACTGTGGCTACCACAAAAGATTTCTCCTTACTAACCAAGGCTCTAAGCACACAATGATGGGACTGTAACGCAGAAAGAAGACCCACGATTCATGCGAGAACAACGTGTACCTGAGTTGGCTTCGTGCTGCTTTTGATAATACAACATTCCTGGATTGTATTCGCTGTCACTGGTTTTTTTTTTTTTTTTTTGTTTGATCTCACAAGAAGCCAATAATATGCACACTGTCTACTGAAGACGGTAATCATTCTCTAATTAAAAATTTGTCTACACACTTGATAAGAAACTGGCTTCAAACATTTATGTGGAACCTTATGTCCCATTAAACTACAATGCAAAGATTTCTTGTGACTTGTGGTCTCACAATCTGAGACGACTCCCAAATCTCGATGACAAAGATGTTATACGTAAACGAATCAATAATAAATATTGCCATGAGGACAAACTGGCTTTGTGCCAATGCTGCCAAAACAATATTCCCTTGCATATGAAAGAGATTGTTCACCAATACGCCAGCCATACATTTACGAAACCTACAAACATCAACAAGATTGTAAACTTCATCTGTTTGTATACAGGTGAAATATGTGTTACCGATCTCAGACACGTTCTGCACAATGTGCATTCACACTTCCTAGATAAGCGACAACCTTTCACTCTGTTACTTATGGCTGATACAGAAGAAGGACTATATGCTACACCACCAGGTTAGCATTATTCGTCGCCGCGAAAAATAACCGAAATATATTTAGTGTCACTGTACCTTCACGGGTGAAATTACAATTTGATGAACCATGCCGCTCAAACTCAGATCGATTATTTATATGTCAGCAAAGCTTGCCAAAGTCTAGATTTAACGAACAATCCCGACACTAAAACTATTGCTTGCATCAGTGATGTACAACCTTTTGGTATTGTTGGATTAAATGTTAGCAAGACTTAGTATATGTTGAGTGCCACGTAATTATTATTTGATTGTTTGGTTTGAGAAATATTTTCTCACCACCGAACCTTTATAATCAAATAACAAATCACCACCATTTATCTCTGAATTTACAAATAATAACGGAAACATGAAAATCGCAAACATCAGGGTCAGTGCAAAACTTTGATAACAATTAAATCTACCGGAAATTTAAACTAAATGCCAAGAAATAAATAACTCAGATTAGTTATTTTCATTGGAGAGAAATGATTTAGTGAATTTGCATTGGAAATTTCCCTTTGTCAGCCCCCGGATCTGAAATTGAGTGTTTCGGATCGAAACCAGCTCCATGTTAAGTGAAGGAGCAGACTATGAAATCGTCTATTGGTTTGGTAAGTCTTGGAAATCTCGGCTGACATGCAAAGAATTATTTTGTCACTACCAATAATTTCTAATCCGGGTATACTAGCATCTGTCAAATAGAATTTAAATCAGCCCCAATTTTCACATAGCTTTGATCTAAGATATTTATCGGAAACATGCTGCCAATATATTCATCCGGCATTACGTAGGTCTAAGTAACCAAGGTTTGTTGTTTCTGATGTGCATCTTGGAACGCCATCTTACTCGCAGCCACGCCATGGTGATTGTTGATTTGTTTGTCATTGCTGTGGTGATGAACCGGCAACGACTGACACTGTGTGTGAGAGAGTGTGTGCGTATGTTTGCAAAGCTTTTCAACCTTGATCACAAATATTATAACGAATGTTACAATGCAAACTATTGCCAAAGGCACCAATTTAAAGCAATCGGTCGTACGTTGTACTATTTAGACTTAATTACGTACAGCAAAAAACCTGAGAACAATGACGTCTTCATTTCGTAGGTCTAGCAACCATATGTGTGTGTTTGTTAAACCAATATGTTGTCTTATAATTTAATCCGTAAAGCTTTAATTACGCTACACTAACGTTTAAGGCCGAACGCACAACTGTCGCAACTCGCTAGACCTCTGAATCATATACTATACAGGGCAGAAATTTTTATCTCTAATGTAGCTGAGAGTGTTGCATGCAGTCTGAACTTTTTATACTTGTAAATCTCATATTATGCTTACAATGGCTCTGTCATCCATTGGATGTTCTGACACATCTGACAGTCATTGGAGCTCCTGACATATCTGACAGTCATGGTGATTGTTGATTTGCTTGTCATTGCTGTGGTGATGAACCCGCAATGACTGGCACTGTGTGTGTTAGTGTGTGTGTGCGTATGTGTGCAAAGCTTTTCAACCTTGATCACAAATATTGGAATGAATGTTACAATGCAAAATAACTCCAAAGGCACCAATACAGAGCAATAGGTCGTACGTTGTAACTGTTTAGACTTTATTATGTACAACAGAAAACCTGAGAAAAAATGGCGTCTTCATTTCGTAGGTCTAGCAACCATTTGTGTGTGAATATGTGTGTGTGCATGTGTAACAAATATGTTTTATCATTTAGTCAGTAAAGCTTTAATTAAGCTACACTAACGTGTAAGGCCGAACACACAACTGTCATAACTCGCTAGACCTCTGAATCATATATTATACAGGGCGAAATGTTTATCTCTAATGTAGCTGAGAGTGTTGCATGAAGTCTGAACATTTTATACTTGTAAATTTCATATCATACTTACGATGACTCTGTCACACTGTCCATTGGATGTTCTGACACATCTGACAGTCATGAATGCCCCGTTTTCCCTGTCTTGGTAGTATGCAAAATCCTATTAAAAAATAAACATGTATCAGTTTATATTGGTAGGTAGGAAGGCGGGGAACGGGTGAGTGCGTGGGACAGGAGAAAAATTTAACCTCTCGATATTTAAGTAAGCTGATGATGTGACTAATTGTGCTGAACTTGTATGGTTATTGGAACAATACAATCAATGCCACAGATGAAGGCTGTATTGAAACAGAAAGATAAATTAATCCAGGAAGATAAACCAAAATAGTCCTTTGAAAAGTGTCTTTCTGAGAAAATGTGAGCGTTGGTATTATAAAGGCAAACCTATTGAAACGGTATCATTTTAGAAATATTTCGGGTTGCTTGTCCCATAGACGTTAAGCTGAAATAAGACAAATATATGTTGGCATCGTAAGCGTTGTAAACAGTGTCTTTAAATGTCAGGCATCAACAAATATTTGAAAGATTACATTGCAGAATATATTTAAATATTTGATGCTATCTTGAAAACAATATACGGTTCAGAAATATTGGGGTATAAATATTCTCCAGAAATATAGGCAAATCGACATGTTCCAATCATGGTTTGGTGATTCATCGAGGAATACATACTAAAACTGAAAGAGATCAAAGAGTTTGCAGATTTCGTCTTAATGAAAATATCAAGTGTGTAGAAGGGTATCAATCTGTATGTATATATGTACTTTTTATGCCAATATAAAACGAAAATATATGGACGAGATGTATTATATCAAAACTTCAGTGGATAAAGTTAAAAAAAATAATGCCTACTCAGAAAATAAGCCTTATTACAAATGTCTCCAGGTTTTGTATTTTGCATTTAAACTAAGAGATGGGCTGTTAAAAAGTATCAATATCAACACCAAAGCAAGTGTATTTTAATGCTGTTTTTGGCGAACAATGTATTATACACTGTTCAATATGTTATGTGTTATGGGCTGGACGTCTAAAGTTCTGAATAAACTTTCTGTTCTGTTCCGTTCAGTAAGTTGCCGCGCAGAAAGACTAAATTTGGTTCTACCACTATCTTGTGGTTGTTCAAAACTGTCAGAAAGCTTATAAAGTGATGTCGTCCACCAGCTAATTCCCAATGGGTTGATCCAAAAGTAGTTTGCTCAGCCGGTCGTTCCCCGCACGAGGTCGACTTAAGCACAATGTCTTACGTATGCACTATTCACAAATGGGCGTCTCCCATCTATTGTTATGTCAGTTTCTTTGACAATCCACACACAGTGTGTGTGGGGTTTTCTATTCAAAGATATCTGGGCAAAAGTTGTAACACTTCCTGCAGACATGGAATTTATGGCAAAGGTTGTAACACTTCCCGCAGACATGGAATTTATGTCAAAAACAGGTACACTTAGCTGAAACCAGAGAGTAACGAGTTGTATAGGAAAAACTGTTTGGTGAGTAATGTATTATCCGTAAGGCAGATTTTAGAAGATGATGTACATTCTACCCTTTCTAGAAGTATGGTGCTGGAATATGATCCGATTATATGTGTGCTAGCTGTTGTTGCAATGATGAGGTAACAGACACAAAGAGAGCAGAAAACGGAGCATGAAGACATTTTAGTAAATTTGTCTGTGAACAACAAAACAAAGCAAACATAAATTTAGATTATTTAGATGACCCGTCAATTTGGATTATATGCATAACGCTTGATGTGAGAGCATTACTATGTCTATTTTACGCATTTGAGCTGCTTACGAGATGAATATGACTGAGCTTTTCAGTCAGCCTCAAGAGTAGTTCCGGCTCCTAAACGCACGCAGGAGCATCCTCTTCTGGTCCCATGGTCAATTGCTGCCCCTATGTACTGGTCGAGAATGATTTTGTTTTAGCTCAAAGGGTAGTTCAGGCTCCTAAACGTAGGGTTGAACTTACTGCTTTGGCCATGCCACTAATAAAGAAAGAGTTTTCCATGAAGAAGCCAGGCTAGAATTAATGTTAAAGCTTATTTCTACGGCAGCGCATCCGTAATCGGGCACATTGATGAGGGCATCTGCTCGCCCAAGCCAACACCGTCATACAAAGGGTAAGTGTAACGCACATGCTCGGAGGGTGGAGGTGGGTCTAGGCGGTATTAGAGAAGATGTGAGGCTCATGATCTTTGTGTATCACAGTACCGCTGATTTGGAGGTCGAAACCGCATTCCAGCGCCAAGGTGCATTCCGTGGAGTTCTGTGAACAAAGTAAATAACACATACACTCGTTCTGAGTGGGCTATTCGGTCGCCTATTTACCTAACATACGGAAAAAACTGCCCGGCCGGGTACGTACCGAGAGCACACTTGCATGTGATAGGCTATGCTCGCATCTACGTTCCCGTCGATGTTAATATGATTGATATGTATGAGTTTTATTACGTATATATAATTTAATTGTTTGTTAGTTTAATTTTTTTAAAATTTAATTACATGTTATTGTACTGTAACATTGTTTGCTGGACTTGACATTGTCCAAAATTGAATTCATTTCTGTTTGACCTGATTGACTTTCTTTAATTTTGTAATTTAATTTACGTAAACAACTAGTAATAGCTTATTATTCTCTATGTGTATCAGCTTATCAACAGAATTATTATCCAGATAAACAAAGAAGGAGTAAATATGTTGATCAGGGTCAGGGTTTTGGAGATTCCTAATTGAATTGTATAGGCTATTGTGTTGTAAATAAACAAGGCTCATTAGAGCATTATAGATTGTTATTTTCCATTAGGTAATGGTTGCTTTTAGAAAATGCTAATTATGACCTGAGGTCAAGCAGAGAACTATATTATCTTGTGACTGTGAGGATTTTACCAGTTGTGCTTTAACATCTAGCACTTCAGTTTTGTATTATATTGTGACCAGTTTGGGCTGAATTTTATTTTCTTCAAATTATTGAAGTCAAGTGATTATTTTCTAGGAAAATACAAAAGTGCTCTGATAAAATTCTTGGATAAAGACATTCATTGGAATTTATACTGAATTCAAACCTGGCATAATATTTCTGTGATTCAGCAAGAGATTGTTGACACATCAGCACTTCGCAGACCATAACAGACACGTCATGGCCTTCAATTTTAAATCTCTTCGGGACTTGAACTGAGATTTATTCAGGAAATTTTATTACTAGGACTTGTGTCTTTAATTCTTACATTATTTTTGGATTTAATTCTCAATATCGTAAGTTCATTTTACTCAATTTTCACTTTGTATTCTAGGAAAATAAATAATTAGGTAAATTTTACAAAGTTTGTTGTCTTCACTCTTTTCTGTGACTGATTTTAAGAGCATAGACTCGTAACAGTTTCAAAACACAGAAATCGCAATTTTTCGTCTTCGGATAAGCATATGCGAGAAATAAGTCCACAAGTTAATGATGTGTTGCAGATACACAGACGGCGATAGGAGCCATTATTTTTGGAAACAAAAGTTAGGCCTTCGAGTACAGTGACACAATGCAAATGCGAGAACAAAGCAGTCCGTTGCCTGTCATTGAACGTCTTTAAGAAAGTACATCCAGTGGAAGATCACATGAAAGATTGCTGCGGCATAAAAGAAAAGTCACATCACTTGCCCTTACCAAAGCAGTTAAGAACATCATGACCTTCCAAAGTCACCACCACCAGATGTATCTCACATGTATCGTCCATGCGGATTTATAGCATTGAATTTGTCAGTGGAAGTCATGTGGGCAATCCAGAGAAAATATATAAGCAGAAATATGCTTGTTAGGTCAATTGTAGCGTCTACTGCAATATTGTCCTCAGAGACTGAATTACCACGAGCTTGTGTTATACAGTTGCAAGAAGGCTGTCATTCTGAGCAGTGAGAGTGAGTTGGAGGAGATCCGAGAGGTGATTAGAAATCCAGCTGAGATGATTATGCATCGCGATATAGCAGAGTTTTCCAGGAATCAGTCATATGACGAGTAGCTCTGTGATCACGACACAGTGACATACTAGAGCCATATTGCATTCCAGCACCGTGGCGCCACCCGCAAAGCATGTAACATAAAGCTTTGCATCTACTTAGAAACAAAACGAAGGTACCAGTTGTAATTAATAGCCTACTCTGCTATAGCGGTTACATTGTTTTCGAAACCTTCAGAACAACCTCGACGGCGATCATTACCACTATTCCAAACAACCCGGAAAAGTACATTGCGTTGTCATTAGAGCAGTCACAATTAGTGGAGAGGTTCCAGTTCGTGAAATTAAACCTCAAAAGCCGGCTGAAGGCATGCTAAAGGAAGCGATTCACATAACGAGATGGTACACAAAACAAGATATTGATTATCTGAACCAAGTTGGTGTCTACCCATAGAAGTAAATGCGATTTCAAAGAAACTGAGTTTCCGTCGAAAAAAAACATTCTATAGCCATCTACCCCGACAAAAAATAATAGAAAATACTGCAAGCATGCACAGAGCGTTTAGAATGCATTAAGTTGACAGGACCTGAGGGACTATAACAATGTCTACCTACAGACTGCTGTGTTTATTCAGGAAGACATTCATGATGGGTGTTGCGCAATTCACTGGAAAGCTACGAATCCGACACAACCTATCACTATAGCAATCCAGGATTGACCGGAAATGATTTTTTAAAAAACATAGACACTAGGATTGAGCAGCTGACAGGTATCGACATGCACCTGTTTATTAAGAAGGGATTCTACGAAGGTATCTCTAAAGTCATCCGCCGCCATGCAAAGGCGAACACCCCGGTGCGCCTGGAGTACGAAGCCGGCAAGCGTGACAAAGTAATTAAAGTCTTGCAAAGTCTTCGAAAATATTTTGACGATCGTCATTTCTTTAATTAGAACGTGCAAGCGTGTAAATAAAATTCATATACTGGAGGAGTAGATAGCTGGCTGCAAAGAGCTGAGGGACATATTAAACGCTCATCAGCACGCACGGGTTCTAGTCCCGCACGAGGTCAAAAAGCCCACCCAGAAGAATGTTCAGGAGCCCAAAAAGGATTAAAGCAAACCGTCTATGTATGAGGGCGGAAACCATAGCAGCGATGGAAATATTGACCCGGCAATATTCCAAGTTCTTTAAAGAGGACGGACACCGGTATAATGAGAGCAAAGGCCCGGTAAAGGTCGCATCTGAGGTACTCATACACTAGGAAAATATGCCGTTAAAAACACCATCCAGATGAGTCTAAGATACTTAGAAGAAAAAAAAAACTGGATAAAATGAGCTTTTCGAGGTGTGCATAGACAAAAGCAGGAGAGCGGCCCTTTTGAGTTTGTTCCGTTTATGTGAAAATGATACGTGAATACAACGGAGTGCTAGCCGAAAAGGCCTGTTAGCTGTGAACACCAAATGTAGACGACGACGCAAAAGTAAAGCAAGTACAAACTGAAACGTCAGAGTATGTAGTGTTACAAGCATGCTCTTCCCGGTAGATCGCCTGGAAACACTGATCTGGTCACCTTGCGTTGGCAACACATCCTCTGAGATTGTCAGTGAGGCCCATGCCATTTACCTGAGTCTATTCAAGTGCGACATAATGAAAAAGGTTGCATTTACAACGTTAATGGCTTTGATACCTGACAACGTTCATACATCATAGTACAAGGCAAGATGAACACCCTATCAATTTTGAAAAAAACCAATTCAGATTAGGAGATCTCGATCGGCCTGCTGATCATTTAGGTAAATACCTAACCAGGAACATAAAGATGGTGTCAGGGAAATCCAAGACAACTAGAGTTTGGCGTCATTTTTGCTACGTCAATTGAGACTTCCATGGGGATGCCTTCGTAATTGTCTTGGCGCCTCTACGATGATTCTACAGCTGGTCCAACATAAGCTCTTAGTCCTTCGACGGCCTTTCAGTCAACACTTTGTATGTTGTCCCCTTCCCCCGACAGTAGCTCCACCTGTAAGACCATGCAACTACCAACGACTGCCTATGAAATATATGAGATTAACTAGAAATATAGTTAGATTACGGTCCTGAAAAGCGACATTCTTGCAAATGAGCCACCCCTTTCCACAGCGACGTATATTAGATCCCACTGTGATTGTCCGCCACAGTTGAACCCGCTGATGCCATTTTAGACCAGAACTACCACATTTATCACGCTACAGTACAAATTCCCACCACGATCTCTGGTTCATCTTACATGAGACGCCTTATGCGGCTCCGACATTGACTCTAGCACCAGAGATGATATTAGTTTTGGAGACGTGTTGTGTAGTTGTTTACACAGACCAGAGTCCCGGTTGGCTCTTGTCATGCACACCACCACTGCCCGTCTACTTGCCTTGCAAATGTCTTCCCATCAATGAACTCCACTTTACGCCAACCGCTTATAAAAGAAACCTGCAATTTAAGTTTATTTGTAAGTATATGTAAAGAGCCGCACATATACAGTCATCGGTCGCACACTCAGGCACCAAACTAGCTCAAGTGCGAGCAATGAGAAACACGCAATGCATTTCATGAATAAGTCAAGTCGACACCTGCCGGCCGGCGTATCATATACGCTGGTAACGGGCTGGAGGATACCTTTCATGCTATAGTCAGGGCAGAACCAACAGCCACATCAGCCCCAGCCGCCGCTTCACGTGCCTCCTATGTTATCAAAACTGCCGTCGTAATTACGTCATATGAATAGTTATCTGCCATCGGTGCCACCAGTGGTAAGAGGACTATCACAGCATTACATGATAGTCTCAGCAATTTGATAGTTAGCATGATTAAGACTATGCACCCCAAACGCGTGACGTGTCAATGGGGTGGCCCTCCAAATTGTTGTGGCCACGGTAAAACCTGGCGTTTTCGTGACAGCACAGGTGCAACCGTTAAAAATGCACGATGTCGTAGCCGCATAATCACCAAGACGTCGAGGCTCCTGCCTCTTGCCTTATTAGCAAAAAAATAGCACGAGTGCAAAAGTAATCTGCTAGTCCAATTGGTTTAGTTGGTGACCAAAGTTAAGTCCACGTGAATAGCGTTCATCAGTGGGTGACAGAAATCGCGACTGCATATTAAGTGCCACCCCGTCTACGTTAGTCAGATAGTTGCTATACCAAATATAGCTGGTTACTATTAACGGGACTGAACGCAAACCTTTGAAAACGTTGGTGATTTTCTCCTCAGCAACATCAAGGACACTATCACCGTTCCTTGCGCCGAGTTTTAATTCAATAATCTTCATTGACGTCGTGATAAAGGATCATTGGTAGCGGTTTCAAATCCGCGTAAATGGAGCCATCCTGGCACAAAATATGACACCTGTGGTCAGTGAACCGCTGATGTCTTATACAAAGGCTTTGCAACCAGCTTTGAGTCAACGTTTGCTGCTGGAGGCACGATCAGGTGGTAATGTCTCAAAGTCGGCGCACAAGCGTCTAAATCTTCAGTCACTCTGGCCATATTTACCTTCCACGTTTAGACCCTGCGTAAGGAATAAAAGCAAGCCATGCAAGAGGGATCAGATATAGACAAGGAACATGAATCGTTGGTGCCGTCTGCCAGTCTGCAGACCGATCACGAAGTATTTCAGCAGTTCGCTAAACATGTGCCTGTCATCAGCAAGGACTACAGACCGCTTGTGGAAAAGCACTTGAGTTTAAAAGTACTGTGTTAGATTGCGATGGAACGAGGATGTATAACAGACAGACATCGACAACTGAGGGCTCCCAACGCACCCTCAGCCAACCATCTTTCAGTTAGGTATAATGGTGATTTTGTTGTAGGAAAGAAACAGCCAAATTTATATCTCGCGGGAAATCTAATACGCGATTGCTTCTATAGTTCCAGCGTGGTATTTGGTGAAATGTCTACGGCAATAAAGTTTTCTTCGTGGATTGTAGTGTCATCTATCACTTGATTCACCAACATAAAAAACGTGCGAACTTTAAAAAAGATATGCTCTGTAGCATTAATATTGTCTGCCAGGAAAGAAAACAGTGGCGTCGGCAGGCAGAGGGGATGGCAATTGCAAATCTTGCCGAGCTTTATGGCGAGCGTATAGAAGACCGTATGATTTCCGAATTCAATGATATTAAGGAACTCGACAATATCTTTGACAACATTTCCATCGTACCAGTACCATACGGCGATCGGTTAGAATTATGTGTCACCAGAGGGGCAAAGCTCACACCACTCCAGTCCAATTACCTTTCATATCATGCTGCTCATAGTTGGGTTCTAATTGTTGCTACACCCAAAACAAGAAGATCCCATGACTTACGCATTACAAACCTCGGAATTGAACAATCCCTGCTTGCAGACGCTGAACAGAAACTCGATATCCAGAAAAGATGTCGGCACGCAGTAAACACGTTGGATTGTGTTGTCACCTGACATGCGATCTCTGGGCGCCGGTGTGGCATACTTTCATAGTTGTTGTCCAAATTAAGTTCAAAATGTCAGATAAATGTTCAGTGGCATAATTCATTACGCCTTTGTCCAGTGTAATTATAACGACTCTTTCTTTCAACTGTTAAATGATATTGTCTTATTTCTACTATTTCTTAAGTTTGGCCGTTTCATAAGTTGGATTATTAACTCTATCTTTCCTGTCAGCGAACAAAATTCTCTAATTTTCCCACAGATAATTCTTTTAAAGTATGAGTCATTGCGATTGGCAAATTCATTCAAATATTTCTTGTTACCACTGTAGAATCTTGACTCATTTATATTTTTAAGCAGCAGGGAGGGTGAATAGACCATTTTTTAGAAGGGTCCGTTCGCGAAAAATAAGGTTCCTACAAAGCCTGAAAATACAATGTCAATAACGTCAAACCAAAGCCTCTAACCGACCGAGATTTCTCTAATTGGGTTAGCTCATTTTGTTACTTTATTTTTGATTCATGTGTTTTCATTATTTTATGCGTGTTCTTTTACTCGTCGGACACTCACTGTTGGTAGTCACCCTGCCTGCTGCTGTAATTAAATCATTATTATATCAATAATGGAATCTCACACATCTATAATAGCTCGACAGCGACTAGAGGCGATTAAAAATATCCACCCGTCCATGATTCTGTCAAGCATCAACTACAAAATCGTCAGGAGTCTAAGGCTGAATTTGCAGAGGGTGCAGAACAGTTATTTGAACCTGTTACAAAGGCTACTAATGGTCTTCTTCCCACGTTATATCAAACCGCTAAGGCAACTGGAAAAATAGCCGAAAGAACTTAGAAAACAAAAACAATTTTAAGAGATATTCCAGGTAAAATAGCTGCTGCTCCACCAATGCAAGAAATACTTGAAGGTATTGGCCAAGCTGGTGCTGAAATAAGTGATATAAAGGATTGTATACCAGAACAAGAACCAGAAGCAGAACCAAAACAAGCAAGAGAGAGAATTGATGTGAATGATAAATTTACCGAAGACAGTATAATAACCAGATCAAAAATCTTGACAGCATGAGAGAATTACTTTTGTTTGCCGCCATAAGTTTTGATCAAAGAAAAAACTTTTTGAAACCCAAGTACGCTGATGATGTTGTAGGTCGTGAATCTTGGTACAGATGGATATTTCGCATACACTACGGAGTTGATCAGGCTCGAAGTAGTGATCCAAGATATACTGCATTTAGTAATGTAACAGATAACTATTTTTCAGAATTACAACAACCACAACAACAAAAACGACAACAACCACTAAAACAACAACAAGAAGAACAACGACAACTAAAAGAACAATTACGACAACAACGACAACAACAATTACAACAACAACGACAACAACAACAATTACAACAACAACAACAACAAAAAGTAACTAGTCCAATAACAAGTGAAGAATACCAGGATGCCCTCAGCGCAACTGGAAGTGGTATTGCTACTCGAGGAAGTGGCCTTATTACTTGTCCCGATAACGTGCTTGCCGATGTTGATAGACTAGAAATCCTCCTTGGAGGAAAACGAGCCCGTAATAATTCCCCAGAAATCGTTAAAGAAGCAGCTGCTATTTGTCAGAGATTATTTATAGGTGGTATCATAGACATTAATGTTTATCGGTCCCTCATCGATGAAATCGTTGATGATTATGACAGTGATTGAGGGTATGCAATTAGATCAGTCAGTGACAAGAAAATAAGATGATCATACATAATGCTCAACGTGGACCTGTAATGGTCAGGGTGATAAATTCGAGATTACCTACGTATAAAGCAATTTATGGTGATGGTGATGTTGTTAAGGGTCTATTTAGAAGGATAGCCCCAAAAGCAATACCGATTGCAAAGCAACTGGGAACGAAAGCTATTGACGTTGTTCGTAAAAAAAGGTATTGGTGTTGTTGGTGATGTTGCTAGCAAAGCATTCTCAGCAATCAAGGATAGGCTAGCACGATTAATACGACGAAAACCACAACCAGTAAAATTACCCAGCACAGAAGTTATGCCTGCAAATGTTAGTAAAATAATAAATCAAGCTGCAAATAAATAATTAGCAGAGTTGGCTGGTGTACCACTCTCAGAAAAAGAAAAAAATATAACTGCTAGTCTGATAGCAGGGAATGCTCTTCGTGTTAGACGATAACAAATATAATAAAAAATGTTCAAAGTGGGTATCTGATCCACCATTTGACATGGACGCACTCAAAGATGAGTCTGTGCTCGATAATCAATATTATTCTTATAACGCAAGTGTACCCGACGCACATGGAATAATCGAATTACAAGTTCATGATACAAGCTGATATTTCTTACCCGCTGAGGCATTTATTGAGGTTGAAGGTAGGCTCTTGAAAGCAGATAATACAGCATAAAGAATTGGTGATCGAGTTGGTTTTGTTAATAATGGGGTCATGGCGTTATTTAACAGTGCCACATTCATCATTGACGGAAAGAATATTGAATCATGCCTGGTAAACTTTGACGTTGATACGACGATACTTGGCCTTGCAAGATACATTGATGATTACTCGAGATCAGCTGGTCCATCAATGATGTTTGCAAACGATACAATTGATCATCCAGAAAGCAGAAACGTAACACTAAATGCAGCTGGAACTGAAGTTGCATCAATGAATGAAAATTGTAACTTGGGATTTGCGTCACGTCGATCAATGTTGAACGGAGATGAAGAATTTTCATGTGTGATTCCACTGTCACATATCTTTGGATTCTGCAGAAATGTTAGAAAAGTTATATTTGGCGCTAAACACACAGTGGTAGTTGTTAGAAAAGCCACCGACAACGATGCGATATGGCGTGATGCTGCCGTTTATGCAGGTAAAGTAATATTAACAAAACGTTCGCTGTGGATACCAGTAATGACTCCATCACTTGCCGAAGAACAACGGTTACTCTTTCATGGATCAAGGTGGAAAATCAACATTGTCATGGTTGACGATGACCACAGACAGTATTCAAAGTAATGTTGCTGGGTTATTCACATGGCAGACACCATCACAGCAAGGGGTGTCAGCACCACGACATATATTCATCGCGTTTCAGGAAAATGCCAAAGTAGATTCGCAGGAACGAAATCCAATGGTGTTTGATACGCTTGGAGTTAGTGAAGTTTCTTTGAGGATAAACGGACATCAAGAACCTTCTGAAGAAATCTTGCTGAATTTTGAGAATAATCATGTTGTACGTGCTTATCATCGGTTGATGACATTTATCGGGGGTGATCATAATGTTGATTCTGGTTTGCTTGTATCTCAGCGGGATTTCACAACTCTGTATCCGATCTATTATTTCTCACTGGAACACTTGGATTTGTTCAGACAATCTGTCGTTGATATACACTTTCGAGCTTGTGTAGCTCGACTGCCCGCTGGTGGCTGATGCAACTTGAAGGTGTTGGTGGACGAATGAGTCATTGATGCCCCAGTAGAAAACATGTAATTGGATCGCGAGCGATCAGTAATTCAAGCGCTCATGATATTATAATGTCATATCATCATGTTAGTGTCAGTCTGACTCCTGGTCAGATTAAAAAACTACAATCAGTATCAAAAGAGAGCTGTGGAATAAAAATATCACTAAAAAAGAACAAATCACAGGTGGTTGAAATAAACTATCACTGACAGAACGTCAACTCAGGCACTTCAGTGAAGCCAAACAATCAAAGAAATGTATACGACTTAATCTTTCTGCGGGTGCTATTAAAAACATCGCTAAGACGGGTTGTTTATTTTCACTTCTTGCGACTATATCAGCGTTGATAGCCGCTGCAGCTCCAGCTGTTGCAAAAGCAGCTGCACTTGGTGCTGTTGGAATTGCTGCTGGGATGGCACTAACGAAACCAACAGGTCACGGAATAAAAACTTCCAAAAAAGGGAATGGGCCTAAGACTGCCAGGAACCCATCATTCGTGGTATAGAAAAGGTTTAAGACTTCCCGGGACACTTCGTTGGTTCATCCTATGTCCAATGTTGATTTACTTGATGTTAGTGAGCGACTAAACACCAAAAACTTCAGAGATGTTTTTATGCGTGATCAATTACCTTACAAACCAAACAATGTTGAAACTGGTATCATTAATCTCGATGAAAGGTCTGGTCCGGGTACTCATTGGGTTGCATACGCAATTGATCCACGTGGAATTGTTTATTTCGATTCGTATGGGTTGGCACCACGAAAAGAATTTTTAAAATATGTTAGCAGGATGCAAAGTATTCCAATCTGGTATTCAACATTACCAACACAGACAATAACTGATCCGTCAATATGTAGCCGTGAAGTACTCGCTGTACTCGACGCTGGTTCGTCATCAACAACACCATCTCTTAAAGTCGTGCACGAGTATACATTGTCGTCCAATGTTTTAAACAGGTCTTAAAGTATAATGGTAGATATTTACGGAAGATCTTCTTGCCTGAGTAAAACTCAGCAAGACGACTTATCCTAAATAAGCAACTCTTCACCATGTGAAGGAAGAACTCGCTGATCTTTTGAGTCTCGCAAATGTGGACCAAAATGAAGTCGTTGTTTTTAAGGATCAGCAAGGACGGTCACAGACGAGGAATATCCCGTTGGCAGATATTATTCTACGAGATCCAGGCGCGACCGAAGACATCTTAGCAGTATTTACTAAAAATGGTAAAATTAAAACTTCAAATGAGTCAGTCTTAACTCTCATGGGAGAGATTGCTGGACGTATCAGAAGAATTGGGGATATTATGTATGGCGATCTCAACATGAGCAAAGATACAATTATCAATGTGAGAGAACCAAAATCAGACTATGATGTGGCAACAAAAAGATACGTAGACAGTAACAACGCCACTATCAGAACTGAGATTGATGATGATTTACTAACCGCCAGTGATGCAATGACTGGTTCTCTCAACATGGCTAATAATAAAATTACTGTTCTTCGAGAACCGGAATCAAACGATGACGTTGCAACGAAGAAATACGTCGGCAATAGGAACATCCCGATGATGACACCGTTAATGACAATCAATGATGGAATGACCACATTTAGATCTGAATATACTACTCACGAACAAACGTTTTTAAATTTCGTATAAACGTAAATAGAGTTATTAATGAATTTTTGGAAGTCCAGCGGTTACTGATATTAAACTCTATGAAGTCAAAAAGATTACCGATAGTGTAGTATATACAGTAGCGTCTGGATCAGAATTATGGACACCACTCAATAAATCCATCAAACATCGCGCTAAGGTTACCGGTATAAACAGATTCTCAGTAATCGGCGCTACAACATTTACAATATCTACCACAATTGCACGGTGTTCTCTACTAACTGGATCTTTTGGATCTATGTTAGTGATGTTGGAGCAAAAAGATGAGGAAACATTTGTGGTGGAACCCGAAGAAAAAAACTTAGGTTTGTTGTATTATTGGTGCTTTGAATTAGTCCGTAAACTACCACCTACTTAAAATGTAATGAATCAAACCCCAATCGACTTTCAACATTACAGATACAATCAAGTATGCGAGTGGCAAACCAAACTGAAATATATCGTTGACGATTATACAGTTAAAGTAAAAAAAATATCGCAGATGTTAAGTTGTCGTTGACGTAGTTGTGTATTCGGCATCCACTATTATCGCTGGAACCAGCGTATTGCTATCAACAATAACAATGACATCGCCAGGAGTTGTGACAATCTGTGTTTCAGCCGCAACAACAATCGCTGGTATTTTTAATATCATTGCAAAGAAGATAGCGAGATGCACAAACACAAAATTACACGAGTACACAATGAAAATGCACGCGGAGATGATAGCATACTCCAAGCTATCATCGTTGATTTCATCATATCTCAGTGATAGAATAATATCAGATAACGAGTTCACAGAAATAATAAAGATTTATAATGATAGATTTGATGAAAAAATAGAAAACCTTGTTCAATAACTGAATCTAGAATTAATGAAGCGAGATCAAATAGAAAGAGGAGCGGGAATTAGAATAAAGATTTGAGAAAAATAATGTCGTCATCGCAAGAACTACTACAACATATGGCCACTAATACAACACGGTTGAGAACCACGATGATATCAGCAAGTTCAACCATTCCTGAGTTTAGCGTTAGCTTTCCAACTGCGATTCCAGCCAAAGAAATAGCGCTAGCACAATTACGAGTTTATTATAGTTGGCCAAATATTAGATCAAAATCATTAGGTGGATTACAACTAAACAACTCATTAGTATTTGCAAATAAAAATAAACCCGACGGAACTCCTGATTGGCAAATCGTGAGTATACCTACGGGCAGTTATCAAATAGAACAGATCAACGATAAATTCCAGCGCAGAATCAAATCTATCACAGGAGAAGAATCCAAAATAGCTATCACTGTTCACGAACCAATATTATCAGCCGCGATTGAAATAAATTCTCTC
>JAECUM010025628.1:0-42553 GCA_016617855.1 Megalonaias nervosa
AAAACCACGAACGCTCTTGATTCGTGTTTGTCTATAGCCCTCTCTCAGGTAGCCTGACGTCACAGTACTTCTCTTTTTGCTACATTGTTACCAGTGTGACGTCATGCCACCTGTCGCTTATCGCTATACAAACCCACAGTATACTAGTTGCCGCTCTACAAAAATTTCCATTGACGCTATACAGGCCCAGGGTGTGCTAGTCACTCTACCCAATTTTCCATTGACGCTATACAGGCCCAGGGTGTGCTTTTATTTCTTGACGCTATACGGGCCCGGGGGGGGGGGTCTGTAATGCTAATTCCCATTGACGCTACGGTAACCCCTATTACTACTCCCATCAGCTTTCAATTCTTTGGTTATTTGTGCTGCGCCCGTACATGAAACTGCGTTCACCACAGAAGGAATCATTTCCATGCCGGCGAAAGAGACGTTGGAATTCACAAACATATTCATTTTCTGTGCCCCTGTCAGCTCGAACTATAAGGGGGCAACCACCAAAGGCTTTCACAGCTTCGAGATAGTAGCCCCCGATAATACGAGGGTCACTACTTGTGCAATATGCATTTAACCATATCATTTTCCTTGAAAATCCATCAATGCAACCATTGATGCAAATACCATAGGGGCGCAACTTACCATAGGAGTCCATATGCCATATGTAATTAGGACCTTTTGATAGATACATACGCCTGTGAAGTCGATGTGATTGGCGGAGATCAACATTTTCAGGGTCTAATACTCTCATTAAAAGGCGAACTTCCTCCTTTCTCGCCCGTATACCTCTGCATTTCAGCTTATGATACATCCATCTATAACCGTGCATTGTACCGGAGAACATCTGTTCATGCATTATGAATTCGGCAACAGTCATCACATCAGTGGGATTTTTATACCGGTAAAGACCACCAACATGCAAAATACGACTCAGCTGTCTAATGCTGAGATCATATCCATGTCTTTCTTCCAGAATGAAAACAATCTCCTTATACTTTAAACCCAAGTGAAAATACAATTTTATCAGAGCTAAACGGTCCTTATCCATTCTCACAATTACAAGAGTACTAACAAGCCTAAATATCTGTGAAACGCGAATTAATTTTAAAAGAACCCAAAATATTTGGAAATAACGAAATACTATTTCGAAACAACACAATATTATTTCGCTTAAACGAAATAGTATTTCAAAAAAAACAAATAGCATTTCGAAATAACGAAATACTATTTCGATATAATGAAATACTATTTTGATATAACGAAATACTATTTCGAAATAACGAAATATCATTTTAAAATAGCGAAAAACTATTTCGATATAACGAAATAGTATTTCGTTTGAACGAAAAACTATTTCGAAATAACGAAATAATATTTCGATATAACGAAATAGCATTTCGAAATAACGAAATGCTATTTCGATATAACGAAACACTATTTCGATATAACGAAATAGTATTTCGTTTAAACGAAATAGCATTTCGAAATAACGATATACTATTTCGATATAACAAAATACTATTTCATTATACCGAAATAGCATTTCGTTTAAACGAAATAGCATTCCGAAATAACGAAATACTATTTCGATATAACGAAATAGCATTTCGAAATAAGGAAATTCTATTTCGATATAACGAAATAATATTTCGATATAACGAATAGTATTTCGATATAACGAAATACTATTTCGTTTAAACGAAATACTATTTCGTTATAGCGAAATAGCATTTCGAAATAACGAAATACTTTTTCGATATAACGAAATACTATTTCGAAATAACGAAACACTAATTCGAAATAACGAAATACTATTTCGAAATAGCGAAATAGTATTTCGTTTGAACGAAATACTATTTCGAAATAGCGAAATAGTATTTCGTTTAAAAGATATAGTATTTCGAAATAACGAAATAGCATTTCGAAATAACGAAATGTATTTCGATTAAACGAAATAAAAAATATATCCATCCATGTCACTTAAGGGGCTCCGTACGAAACCGCGGTGCTTGATGTATTGTGTTTCATTACAAAATCGCACCATATAAGAGCTCACGAAATATTACTTTCCGTTTTATTACTCTGTTACCAAGTCGCTTTTAACAATGATGAAAACTATAGCGGTAAAGAATATACCTTCCTGTTACCCTGTTCATGTATTCCATATAGTACTCACATTTTTCTCTCCCTTTTCTTTCCTTCCATTTCTATTACGCTCAACCATGCAGTCTCCATTCCGCTGTATTTATTTTAAACCTCGTCTTCCAATGGTTTGGTTTCGTTTTGTGGCGATTAACGCCATTTTTAGGCACGTGCTAGACTGTACATGACGGCCAGTATATTTGGTGAAGGGGGAACCAGGCAAAACCACGGAAGGACCCCATGTCACCCTGGAAGCTACTGGCAAGATATCTCACATGCCCATTTTAGTCGAGCCGAGACTCAAACTCACCCGCACAGAGGTATGATATACGAGTGATCTGTAACGGCGAGTGCCTTAGATTACTGACTTAATATTGGTACAAACAGGTTACTTTAGTGGAAACTTAAATGTTTTCATACTTGGTCCATTTCACCTATCTATATACCCTATATAAATACGTTTGTATATTTCCTTACTTGAGTTGGGTACCCGAACAATTTAGTGTCACTGTATACCATATTGCGGTATATCTGAGCATACCGTGATACGTACCAACGTATACCGTAATTATATTAGAGACCAACATTTTAATGACTTTGGACATGACACATTTTAATTTAACAAATAACAAATATAAATAACTGGAAAAATGATGAAAGCATTTGATATCCATTACAATATTTGCAAAAGAATATTATCTTGAGAGAAAAGAAAATAAAATAGCTCAAAAGAAATTAGCAGCCCTCCTCCGCAAAATTACCTAATAGTAGATGAATTTTCTTTGTGTATGTCAAAAGTTGTATAAATTTAATTTTAAAAATGTGATTAAAGTGGGTTGATTAAGCTTGCACTACAGCTGACACCATGCGAAAGGCATTGTGTTGACATTAGAGAGCTTGTTGTTAAAAGTAGGAAGTGTTGGCACTGAATCTTACAATTTACTAGCCTACGCTATTGATATAATAGACAGGAATACTTTGAGTGGGATGCCAACACCCGGGCAAGATAATAACCAGAGAGAACCATTAAACATTCAGTAAAGATAAAATACACCTACTCCAAGAGCGATATTTAGTGGACTTCAGAAATTGCGTAAAATTCAAAAACAGAAAACAAAAATGCTCTCCTGAACATTGAATGATGATTTGCAGTCTTACAAAGTAATGGGTGTACCTACCACATTAATATACGTTAGTAAATAACTGAAAAATGCTTTGTTTTTGTTATGTATATTTATTTTGCGTTGTTTGTTATTTTGCTTATTCATTGTACTCTATAGGTTATGTATTTACATTTTGTAGCTGAACATGTCCAAAATCATGTTCATATTCTGTCTGACCAGAATCATTGATTTTTGTTTTGTAAACATGTTTATCTCAATCTTGGTCCAGAATATTGGAAATTCCCCACGAAATGCACAGTCTACCTGATGTTTACCAACTTATATTGTTACGTATATGTAATTAAATTACTTGTATTAGTTTTAAATTCTTTTTTATTTTTAATTTTGTTCATTACATTTTATTGTAATTATAATTTTCATTGGATTTAAGTCTCTTTTAGGAAAATTGGCTTGACCCGATTAGATTATAAGATTTCTTCAGCACTACTTTTAGCTCACAGTTTTTGTAAACATCGAGTGAAAACGCTTGGCTATTGCCAAGGTCTTCTACAATCTACGTGTTAGCTCTGTTGTAAACGATTTTATTTTTAAATTCATTTCCAGCGTGAGAATCTGATTCTTAGATAGGGCTATTCTAGCTTCGTGATAATTGTCTTTTTTTATTGCGCTGTTCAAGTTTGAAATCACGTTGCCTGTCACGTGAACTGACATGTGATCTGAAATCGAGGCTTAAAACAGCCGTTTTCTACTAGATCTAGTCAGAGTCTTATGTTTACACCTTGAAGGTACAAGGTCTTTCAATTGTTGAAGCCAGATTGTTTTTGAAGTTCATCTGTTTTTTGGAATTTAATAATTTCTTCTCTAGAAGACTAAACAAGTGTACTTTATTATAAAAAGTTCTGGGACAAAGAAATTCAGTGGAAATTTATTCTGGAATTATAAACGGAAACATTATAAACTGTGATTCAATCGAGGATCTATTGCCACCAGTACAACGACCTTATCTGACGTCATCGCCTCCATATTGGAACGTCATCCAGATTCGAACCTGGATTCAATTAGAACTGTTTAGTGATAGGACTTGTATTTTTCAATTGTAGGATTAAATTTTGGATTATATTCACAAACCGAAAGTCCTGTTCGATATTTTTACATTGTTTTCTAGGGAACTAAATTATTTTGTTAAACTTTACAAAGCTTGTTGACTTCACTCTTTTCTTTTGTTACATTTGTACGAGCCTACACGTAACAATTGATAATAATTTTAGTAACAGACCTTGTCTGACTATAGATTGAATTGTTCCGGAAATGAACTATTGTCCTACATCCTGGCTCTTCCTTGGTTTCTTAATTTTTATATAATCTTGTTTATCTAGAAACTGCTATAAGATCTTGAAGCATAATCATTGTTGTGTTCAGTGCTTGATTTGGGCTGGAATTATTTCATTCAAATTATTCTTCTCTGAAAATACAAAGTATTCTATAATATTCTTGGAAAGAGACATTAACTGTGAATTATAGTGACTTCAAACAAGAAAACCTTGGATTATATTACTGTGATTTAACAAAAACTGTTGCTACATCGTTACAATTCAGACCATTCTTACATTAGTATATTAGTAGCTACTGGCCACTGCAGCACATCAACACCTTCAACGTGAAAATATTTGGAATACCACTAAAATTTATTTAGAACTATATTCATTTGGAATTGCGTTAGTACTTCAAGGATTATTTGGGATTTAATTTACAATACTGTACGTTCTTTTATATTTTCACGTTGTATTCCTGGTAAATGAATTGTTTGTTGAATTTTGCAAAGTTTGTTGCTTTTCGCTCTTCTTTATTACTTATTTTAAGAACGTGGAGACCTAATATTTTAAAGTCCGAAATTTTTCCAAATTTGAAATTAGGCCCTAATGTCTTCCACAACATCTCATTCAACCACCATGTTGCCATAGTAACACATATCAATCATGCGATTAAAATATCATAATTGCAAAAATGTTTCAAAATTTAACTACCTTGCAAAGAAACAAAAATGAATTATTCTGTAGTAAACTGGAAATATGCAGTTAATATTAAATTTGTAACAACATTACTCAGACATTTCCGTACATTTCATACTGACGGAAACTGCCCACGTACCGGTGCAGTGAAAAAGTATCGTTTTACATGCCAGCAGAAACTATTTATATCAGTGGCGCAGCAACAGCCCAAACAAAAAACCCTGTGAAGGCTGGGGAGGAGGCAAGTACGTTAATGGTTAAAAATCCTCAAAAAAATTACTTTTGTTTATTGGGAAATGTTCCATATGCATGTTTTGCGGAGCGGGGGAGGGGAGGGGGCACAATATCGTGCAACCTTTACACACACACACACACACACACACACACACACACACACACACACACACACACACTTCATGTCTCTATCTCATCCAGTAGATTTAGTTAAAAATATTGTTTAATTCTTAGATAAAGTTAATTTATCCTGCAATTTTGTGCGGAAAATGTATGTATAATTATCCAGTTTTCTGAGGTTATGGTAATTGTTTAGTAGTGGATATCATTCTGAGTATTATATCTCAAAACATTTCCAAAATTAATGATGCAGTGTCTGTGTTACGACTCTATGGTCTTAAACTAAGTAACAGAAAATAGCCAAAACCAACAAGTTTTGTAAAATTCAACAAATAATTTATTTCCCAAGAATACAAAGTGAAAATTTAAAGAGAACTTACAGTCTCCTTTCTAAAACATTCAAAGTTCTCAACTAGTTTAGGAATTTCCATGTGAAAAACTAATATGATACATTTAGATGGAAGGAAACATATTTACTTTCATAGATAATGATATGAACATTTAATTTGTACTTATAAAGAAATATTAACTACGTAATATATAATTACAAAATCAATATCACGGGTCAGGTACACCATTAACTAGATTTTGGACAGAGATCAAATACAAAATACAGATAAACATAACATATAATTACTGAAATAAGCCAACAAAGAACACAAATTAAATATACATAACATATTTAACTGAATGTTTTGAAATTTTACTGAGATATTTATTCATGAGCTCATGGCTTTCTTGCATACTTTGGTGTATGTTTTCTTGATGTTTATCAAATTCAGTATAAGTACAAAATAATCATGCATGTGACAATATAATTACTTAGACGAAAATATTTTATTTTTCAAATTGCTTTACCTGTCCAAGGCGTTTCCGTATCTCTGTGTATGCGTGTGCGTGGAAGTAGGTGGGCGGATAAAACTCGTTTTTCTCAGTGAAGAGTTACATATTGTATCAGGATACACATTTATTATCATTTTCACATGTCGTCACCCTGACATATTTAGTTTGCATATATACAAATGCACACATATGTGCATATTTGTTGCACAAGAGATGGATGTTATATTTCGGCAGGATTCTCCTCGCCATTTATAGATCCTCTATTATAGACGTGTAACTCATTTCTAGGATCCATACTACGCCAAGATTGCCGTCACCTTAATACGTGTAACTCATTTCTAGGATCCATACTACGCCAAGATTGCCGTCACCTTAATACGTGTAACTCATTCTAGGATCCATACTACGCCAAGATTGCCGTCACCTTAATACATGTAACTCATTTCTAGGATCCATACTAAGCCAAAATTGCCATCACCTTAATTACGTAAAAACACTTCTACCAATCCAATATTTTTGATGACAGAAACCTTGGTTTGTAATTGGTATCTACATGATATGACCGTATAAGATAAATAGGGGATCTCAAATGGGTGATGATTTAATTCTGAATTTATGAAACGAGTTGAGTAATGTCCAGCTTTTGCGAGCCAAGGCACGAAAAATCTGGACATTATTGAACTAGTCTCATAAATTTAATATTAGATTATTAACACATAGTTTTTATATCAGTTGGATATTATTTAGAAAGACCAAATAACGAATAATTTCGTTGATTTTGACTGAGACGCTGCACATTTAATTTGTTGTGCGTAAAATACTGTCTCAGACAAAGTTGAACAAGTACTGACGTTTAAACGTATATCATACATTTTACAAATTATAATTAAGAGAACAAGTGTCCTTCCGAATAAACAGAACATTTTAGGCAGACAAAATTATTTTTCAACACACAATGTCCCATGCATGTAATGTAATATTGTTTGATACAGTACCTGTAGGAATATGGTAGACGATCCATGTTTACCCTTAAGTGTCACTTTCAAGTTAAACAGTACATTGCTGCGATATTTTTGTAAGAGGAGGATTACTGGATGCCGAAATTCCCGTATTTACTGTAGTGTATCCAGATATTTGCAGTATTTGCTTTGGAACAGTAGAATAAAGAAGGCATCAACAAATTTCGAGTCGGAATTGCGTCACATATTTACCGTGTAAATATAACGTGGTTTTCTGTCTGTTTGGAGACCGGTTTCTGTCCACGTTCTTCTGTGAACAGGGTGAGTTTATTTACTTCTATATGTTAACAATTAAACCACGCTTGCATATAAGGTTGACTTCATGTTACAGGTTTACCGCAAACCCCCCACCCCCCCAACTCCACCGTCAACTGAGTAATACCCTTAGCTTTACTTGTTTTTGTTCTTGTATTGGGGTTTTACGCCATTTTCATATGATGATATCTCATACATGACGTAACAAGCACATGTGGGGGTAAATTGATCATATTCAGACAGACGAGACCATTTTCCACGAATTCCTGTCCGTAACTCGAGTCAGAAAATGGCCTCCAAAATGAATAGTGAAAACAAAAAGTTCCAGAAGAAGGGATTTAAAAAGTTTTCACACGATCGCAGCCAAGCAATAAACAAATACAATAATATCATGGACTTATTTGGACAAATAAAAATCACATAAAGTGACACGTAACACGTTGTGATATCAAAAATAAGAAACTGCACATACAATGGGAAAACTATACCGATTATGTGACAAACAAATATATGAATATTATTAAAGGTCACCGGCCATACTCCAACATTTTCTGTTTACATCAGATTTGCATTACATGATTAAAAGTCGTTATACTCACACAAAAAGAACAAAACAATTATCACGTGTAAAGAAGAAACAATAATTTAATTACTCGAAAAAGACATATACAACGCTGTTACATCCCCTTAGCTACGATTATCCACCTATAGAGGACGCCAACCGGAAATGACGTACATTTATCCCCACAAGACTAAGTACATGCTTCTTCTTACCAAAAAATAAAACACTATAAACTATGGATAGGGAACATTTAGATGAAACTACTGAAAACTAATTTACTCTTCAGCCTTATATCGATATGCGTGGGCGACGCACTAGATCGTGTCGCTTTCAAAACTGTTCTATTGTTTCAATTTATTTTGAAAATTCCCGTTAAAAAGGAATGAATGTTGGCTTCCCTATCTCGGCCGACTTTATTAGTAAAAAAGAAATCGGCACACTTAAAAGAATCCAAAGGAACCAAACTTGGCTTCCTTATGTCGGTTGGTTTGCTTTGCAATAAAATAACGTTTGTATTTGATATCCTCTCGGTAAGTTTAAGCAAGTTTATTGCTCGCTGCCAGTTGTGTTTATCCATCACCCGGGCTTCTATTTGTTTGAGCAGCAGGCAGGGTGAACCCTACAAATTGGTTTCGAGCAAGTTTTTCATAAAATAAATGTTCCTACGCGGGCTGAAAAAATAATGTCAATAACGCTAAACCGAACCTCCTAACTTTTATTATTACCATATAGTTTGAAAAACGAATAATAAATCGTTTTAGTTAGCTCATTTTTGTTATTATTTTTGACTTTTTGTTTTTTATTTTATAGCGCGTTTAGTTTACTCGCGGGTCACTCATTTTTTGTCGTTCACCCTGCCTGCTGCTGTAAATTAAACAGACAGTATAAATATTATTAATAATGGTCGTTATAGGCGAACCTCACTCTGCTAGATTAGCAAGAGAGCGATTAGAGGCAATTAGAAAATATTTACCTGTTCGTGATTCTGTCAAACAACAACTACAAGAACGTCAGGAATCTCATGTTGAATTTGAAGAGGATACAAAACAATTATTTAAACCTATTACAGAGACAACTAAACCTCTTCTTCCTGCTTTAGAGAAAACCTCTGAGGCAACTGGAAAAATAGCAGAAAGAACTAAGAAAACAAAAAAGATTCTACGAGAACTTCCAGCTGAAATAGCTGCTGCTCAGCCAATGCAAGAAATACTTGAAGGTATTGACCAAGCTCGTGCTGAAATAGGTGATATAAAAGATCGTATACCGGAATCAGAAAAAGAACCAGAAGCAAGAGCCAGGGTTAATTTAGTTGATAAGTTTACTGAAGAATCTATTAATTTTATTTTAAAAGCTGATCATCTAAAATTAATTGAGATTGCTACAAGAGATTATTATAATCGAAAACGATTTTTAAAATCTGACTTCGCTGATGCTCCCGTAAATGAGGATACTTGGTACAAATGGATATATCGTATACGCTATAACGTCAATCAAGTTCGAAGCAACATTCCAAATTTTATTGACTATAAAAATAAGATAAAGGACTATTATATTGCACAATAACGATTATCATCACCATCAATACAACAAATACTACATCAAGCACGACAACAAAAACAACAATATCCAGAACAACACGAAAAGGAGGAGAAAACACGGCTAGAGGCTCCCATTAGTACAGAAGAAGATGATTGGTGGGAAGAACAAAGGAAAAGAGAAAAAGAAGAAAAAAGGAGAAGAAGAAGAGAAAAAGAAGAAGAAGAAGAAGATAGAGAAAAATATCCTTCTTCGGATTTTATAAAACCTTATGCTAGAAGCGGTCTTTCTACTGGAGGTAATCTTACTCCATGCCCTAATAACGTCCTTGCCGATGTTGAACGACTAGAAATCCTCATCGGAGGAAAACGAGCTGGCAATAATTCTCCAGAAATAATTAATGAAGCAGCCGATATTTGCAGACGATTATTTACAGGTGGTATCATGGACGTTGATGTTTATCAGTCTCTTATTAATGAAATTGCCGATGACTACTACAGTGACTACTACAGTGACTGAGTACGTAATTAAATACAATTACTATAATAAAACGATCGTACATAGTACTCAACGTGGACCAACCATGGTCAGGGTAATAAATTCACGATTACCAGTATACAAAACAACCTATTGAGATGGACTAGGTGATGTTGTTCAGGGTCTATTTAAAAGGATAGCCCCAAAAGCAATACCGATTGCAAAGCAACTGGGAATGAAAGGTATTGATGTTGTTCATGAAAAAGGTATTAGTGCTATGGGTAATCTCGCTGGTAAAGCATTTTCAGCGATCAAAGATAGATTAGCACGGTTAATACGACGAAAACCTCAACCACCAGTATAATTACCTAGTACTGAAGTAATGCCTCCAAATGTCAGTAAAAAAATAAATCAGGTTGCTAATCAAAAATTAGCGGAGTTAGCTGATGTACCAATGTCAGAAAAAGAAAAAAATATAACCGCTAGTCTGATAGCAGGAAGAGATCTCGCTTCCCGAAGTGGTATTCGTTTTAGACGATAATAAATATAATAAAGATGTTCAAGCGCATATCTGATCCAGCATTTGACATGGACGCACCAGTACTCAAAGATGAGTCTGTGCGTGATTATCAATATTATTCTTATGACGCTCGAATTCCAGATCAACGTGGACGAATTGAACTACAGGTTCAGGATACAAGTAGATATTTCTTACCCGCTGAAGCATTTATTGAAGTAGAAGGTGAGATCATAAAAACAGATAATACTGAATACAACGCTGAAGTTAGGGTTGGTTTTGTTAATAATGGCATTATGGCGTTATTTGACAGTGCCACGTATATGATTGACAGAAAAAATATTGAATCAATCCAGAAAGACGTTGATGTTGCAACAACAATATTGGGTCTTGCTAGATACAGTGACGATTATTCAAGATCAGCTGGTCCATCAATGATGTTTGTAAAGGATACTTCTAATCACCCCGATAACGGACAATATGATATAAGACGACCAAGAAACTTCGCCGGCGCCGCTGACGCTGATGTAAATCCGGTGGTTCATGATGCTAATCCAGAATTTAACTTAGGATTTGCAGCACGTCGATCAATGTTAAAAGGTGGCAGAAGAGCATTTTCATGCGCAATTCCACTTTCACATATCTTTGGATTCTGTAGAAATGTCAGAAAGGTAATTTTTGGAGCCAAATATACGGTTGTACTAGTACGAAAAGCCACGGACGATGATGCATTATGGAGACCCGTTGGTGATCCTGGTAAAGTAATTCTGACAAAACTTTCATTGGGGATGCCGGTGATGACTCCATCAATATCTGAAGAAGATCGTCTACTCTCTTTTATGAATCAAGGTGGTAAATTAGCGTTGTCATGGTTAACAATGACCACAGATGCTATCCAGAGTAATATTAATGGTTTATTTACATGGCAAATAGCTTCTCAGCAAGGTGTTTCTGCACCACGACATATATTTATTGCATTTCAAGATGCTGCACGGGTAAACAATCAAGCACGTAGTATTATGATATTTGACAATCTTGGTGTTTCCGAGGTTTCGTTAAGAATAAATGGACATCAAGAACCATCCGAAGATATTTTATTGAATTTCGATCAAAATCATGTAGCACGTGCATATCATCGATTAATGACGTTCATGGGACGTGATCAAAATACTGATACTGGTTTACAAATATCACAGTTAGATTTTACAACCTTATATCCAATTTATTACTTTTCGCTTGAACATTTAGATTTAACCAGACAGTCAGTAGTCGATATACACTTTCGAGCTCGTGTGACAATAGGAGCTATTGCCAATTACAGAGCAATTGCTGTCATACTCAGCGATAAATCAATGTTACTTGAAGGTGTTGGTGGACGAATGCGAGTAGTTGATGCTCCAGTAGAAAACATGTAATTAGATCGTTTATGAATATTATAATGTCATATAATCACGTTAGTGTTAGTCTGACTCCTGGTCAGATTAAAAGGTTACAATCAGCATAAAAAAATGACTGTGGATTAAAAATATTGCTAAAGAAAGAGCAGATGAGCGGTTCAAATTAAATTATCTCTTACAGAACGTCAGCTCAGTCATTTCAATGAAGCCAAAAAGTCAAATAAAGGTATAAAACTTAATCTTTCTGCGGGTGCCATTAAAGACATCGTTAAGACGGGTGGTATATTTCCTCTTCTTGCTGCTATACCAGCATTAATTGCGCTGCAGCCCCAGCTGTTGCAAAAGCAGCTCCATTAGGTGCCTTTGGAACCGCTGCTGGAATGGCATAAAGAAAGCAACCAGACAGGGAATTATGCACGCAGAAAATTTAAAAAAAAGATCACGACAAAAACAACACGGAAGACGTCTAAGAGCACCAAACATACCACAGCCGGGCCATCTAAGATTATCAGGCCCAGCATACGGTCGGGATCTAAGATTGCCAGAGACTCCACATTCATGGTACGGAAAAGGCCTAAGATTACCAGGGACAGTTTACTAATATCTCCTATGTCCAATTTTGATTTACTAGATGCTGCTAAAAAATTAAAAATAAAAAATTTCAGAGGAGTTTTTATGCGTGATCAATTACCAAAACAACCAAACAATATTGAAACCGGTATTATTAATCTTGACAAAAACTCGGGTCCAGGCACACACTGGGTTGGATACGCAATTGATCCATGTGGAAGTATTTATTTTGATTCATATGGACTAGCTCCACCAAAAGAATTCTTAAAGTATGTTAGCGGCTATCAAAATACTCCAATATGGTATTCAACGTTACCAACACAAGGATTAACTGATCCACCAATATGTGGTCGAGAAGTACTTAACGTACTTGATGCTGTATCAAAATCAACAAAACCACCTCACAAAGTTGTGTATGAATATACTACGTTGTTACATTTAAACAGACATTAGTAAATATAATGGTGGATATTTACGGAAGATCTTCTCGTGGTAAAGCTCAGCAGCAAGCTGATTTATCTAAATACGCAACTCTCGATCAACTCAGAAATGAGATTGATGATTTATTAAACATAACCAGTGTTGATCAAAATGAAGTAGTTGTTTTTCAGGATAAGGAAGGACGATTAAAAACTAGTAATATACAACTGGCAGATGTACTTATACGAGTTCCTAATGCGGTTGTTAATAATATAGTAACTTTTACTGATCAGGGTAAAAGACAAGATTCCTGTAAGTCAGTCAGCGATTATATTAAGAAAGCTGGTGATTTGTTCACGGGCAGTATTATTATGAATCAAAATAAAATTATAGACCTTGGAAACCCAGTCGCAGATACAGACGCTGCAACAAAGAAATATGTCGACGATCAAGAATCTAAGTACGTATTGGCCAACGGCGGTATAATGCGTGCATTTCTCAATATGAATAGCAACGGCATTAATAATCTTAGAACACCAGAATATGATTTTGATGCTGCGACGAAGAAATATGTAGACGATAGCAACATTCCTATAACAACTTCGCTAGCTACAATCAATAATGAAATAACTACACTCAATGGTACTTTTACTAGACATGTACAAACGTTTTTAAATTTTCGTAGAAACATAAACAAATCTGTACATGAATTTTTTGGTGATCCACCAACCGTTGATAACAAACTAGCTGACGTTAACATGAAACTCAATGATATTGTCAGTGGAATACCTAGTATTGTTCAAAAATCTAATCTGATTAAAATTCCACACGGACAAATTAAAAATATCGTGTACACAGTAGCATCAGGATCATCAACATGGACACCACAAAATAACACACCGCAGAAGTAATTGGGTTATACAGGTTATCTAAGAAGAACATCAAAGAAATCTTTACGTTAATATCAACGGCAATACCTCCGAGACGTTACTGGTAGTGCCTAGAATTCGTAGCTGAAACTTAATTAAATGACGTTGTTAGTATAATGAATCAAAACCAAGGATCTCAGTCTCGCATCGACGTTCAACGTTACAGATGCAATCAGGTATGTGAACGTCTGACTAAACTAAAGGATTTTATCGACTATTATAACATGAAAATAAAAAAATACAAAAGGCGTATAGTTGTCATTGATGTAGTTGTTTACTCGGTTTCTGCTGTTATTGCTGGAACAGGATTATTATTATCAACATTAACGATGACAGCACCTGCTGTTATAACCATTATTATTTCAGCATCAACAACTACTGCTGGTGTTCTCGGTATTATAGCTAAAAAGATAGATACCTGTACAAATGCTAAATTGCACGATTATATGATTAAATTGCATGCAGTGGCAGAGGCATGTTCTAAACTATCTTTGTACATTTCTTCATGCGTCAGTGATGGTGAAATATCCGATACTGAATTCGCGATGATGATGAAAACCTATGATGAAGCATTTAAGGTGATCGCTAATGATTTTAACGAATTAAATAACAACGATAATAATAATGACTGACTGAAGAGAGCTACTTCAGCAGATCGTCACTAATACAACTCCGTCAAAAACTACTATGATATCGTTAAGTTCGACCAATCCTGAATTTAGTGTCAATTTTCCAACATCAATTCCAGCAAAGGAAATAGCATTAGCACAATTGCGAGTTTATTATAGCTGGCCAAATATTAGATCAAAACCATTTGGTGGACTACAGCCAAATAATTCGCTGGTATTCGCTAATAAGAATAAGCCTGATGGAACTCCTGATTGGCAAGTAGTTGCTATTCCAACGGGCAGTTATCAAATAGAGCAGATTAATGATGAGTTCCAAAGCAGAATTAAATCTATTACAGGAAAAGAATCAAAAATAGCAATTACTGTTCACGAACCAACATTATCGGCGGTGATTGAAATAAATTCCCCTGATTATTCCGTAGATATTTATCAAAGTTCGATTAGATCAGTATTAGGATGGCCTGATGTTCCATCAGTTTATCAAGGACCACCAGAACCAACCAAAAACGAATTTCTCACGACGGAAAAAAGATTTATAAAACTTCCCGATTACAGAAAAATGTTCCCATGGACCATCAATAAATTTTTTATTAATAACGCTGAAAGTATTCCTGATCTGAAAGAAATTTACACAGAGGGACCTCCAGAATGGCTTTTTAGTAAAATACCTATCACCGCTGTAAATAAAGCGATGAATGATGAATTGAATTATTTTTTCAATATTATTAAAAATCATATTACTAACATAATACAACATTACAGCAACGACACAAAAGAAATTATCCTTGAAGGAATTCGACACTTAAATCTAATATTGTATGATTTTAATTATCTTAAACATATTCTAACTAGAAATGTATATTATTATCTTGAATCAACGATTGTCCCTGATGATGCTAAAAAAACAATAGTAAATAATCTTTTACATGAAGTAAAAATTCCTAATTTTATTAATATCGATGAATATTTTCCCGAAATAATTGAATCATGGAGAAAAATAACCCCGTCATCAACCATTCTTAAATATAATAATGATCCACATGGTGGAGGCCGCCATATCTCACCTGGTATTGTTAATATAACATCAACGATCGCGGTCAATCTAGTATGTGACGTAATTGATGACAGCTATCAAGTAGATCTTTCAAAGTCTAACCAGGCTCAACAGGGGTATATATTATATGCATTTAGCCCTCAAGTACCGCCCGGGTGGTTAATTATATCTGAGCCAATTAATCCAATTTATCTACGTGTACATAATCCATTATTGTCAAGAATAAATTTCAAACTTACTGACCAGACAGGATACATTTTGGATCTAAGACAAGAATCACTTAATATTAATTTGTATATATGCTCGTAGAACGTCTGAGTAAATAATCAGGGGAAAAAAAAAATAATCAGATTCTGAAATAATCTGATTTTTAATAATCCGATGAGTAAATATATGAAATAATTAGAAATTTCTTTATCTGATGGGTAAATAGGTACTCTAATTCATGAAATAGTTAGAAATTTCTTTATCTGATGGGTAGTTTACTAATCAAAATTAATAAAATCTGAATAATAATCAATTCCTATGATTAAAGCAATTGTATATATAATAAAGCGAGATAACTCCGCTATCTCTCTCCGCGGAGTAAATTAAACGATTATTTCCCCTTATGTACTACGTCGTTACCTGTACAAACCCAGTTGTACATACGTATATATTAGCTTGATCGAACAAAGCGTATTAGTCCGTCTGTCTGTTAATCCTTACAGGCTTGTTAAAAACCAACCTGTTTGATATATCCCTGCCCTATAATGTGAACAGTGTTGTATTCTGATAGCAATTTTAAAACCTTAAAACGAAAAATATATGTATATAAGGCCGTACTGGAACAGGATGTACTTTATCGATTTTGTGTGGGCTTGGCTGACGTATGACTCAGACTGGCATGTATATTACCTGTGTCTGTAATTTAAATTATTTCGTTTATATATACGAGTGGTGAATATATTTTAATCGTTTTATGTATACGAGTGGTGAATATATTTTAATAAAATCATAAATTTCTTGATTTATTTAGAAAATGTATTACTCTCTCGTGTTAGTTATAACTATATAGTAATTTCTCGAACATATATATTCAACCGAATGTCATAGCTCAGTACAAGAATATTTGGATTCTGGTGCTGAAGGTCTGTCGTTCGATTCCCATGGCCGCGGGGGTGGGTATATGGTCCAAGGGTTGCCAATTTTATTAAGATTGGGGGGCACCGCCCCGAGGTTTCATGAACCCCTCACCACGTCACGCCACGTGGTGAGTGCATTTTGCACTTACCCCGGGGTTTGATTTGGTGGGGAGTTATATGAAACCGCAATGCCTAGACAGTCCTCTGAATTTCTAATATTTCGTTTCGATTAGGAATTCGCTGGGAGATGTGTCTATGCAAGGTACCCCCTAAAATAATCAGTAGCATGCCTGAACTCTCTACCTCATTTGAAAGACCCCCACAAGGAAACATTCAGAAAGAATATATTTTAATAGAAACAGAACATGGGGTGCCAATAACGGTCATAAGAAAGACATCATCATGCAAAAAAAGGATTCCATGAAAGACACAAAGGCTATCAGGGGGCCAAGTGACGGGTATTGATTATTTTTGATATTTTTAATAATTATATAAAGACCAAGTCAGTTAACACAAAGTCAGTCAACTTTAAAACTTGAAAGGCCAAACATCAAGGTCAAAAGTCAAAGTTAAAAACTTGAATGTCAATTATTTTTTATTTTAAAGAAATATTTATATATATAATGAACCAAGAAAAAATTAATGATATTATTTCTGCTATTAAAAAATTAAAACATAACGGAATAAATCTCTCTGAGATTCTCGATCCTGAAAAAATATTATGCGATTATGAAATATTAAAACAACGAAAATTTGAAAATAAATACACATTACCATCCAATTATAAATTTGTAAAATTAATCTATCAGTCTATGTTAGAATCCTTGGCAATGGTAAATGAAAAACAGGTAAAGCTATTTGCGCCTCTTGCACGTTGGATCGAAAATATCAGATCCGAACTATCTCGTGAATACGAGAAAAAGAAGATTGTGGACAATCGTGTAATGCAATTAAGAAAAATTATGTTATTTGATTCTGTCAAAAATGAGAGTGACACTGAGAGCGACAATGAAGGTACCATGGCAAAATATAGAGTCGAACTATATACAGTAAAAAAAACCATTTATTTATTAAGAGTACAGAGTTACATATATTCAAATATTATCGGCTGATCATATTTTATTGAAAATGTAGATTTTTATATATGATCAGCTACATGTTTTATTGATTGTGGATGTATGCTAAAATGTTTTGTAGCCGCATACATTGATGGGAAAGTTATTTCTTGGTCTGTTTCTACATTTATGGATATAATAGCTCTCTTTTTAAATACTTTACATTTTCCAGTATTTCCACGTGCAGAATTCTGACTTTGTGTAATAACTTGCAGGTTTGATAGATTATTATTCTGGGAATCTCCATCAATGTGATCAGTTACGAGTCCATTTTTAACTACTCCACGAAAACATTCGAATATGAATACATGTGATAAGTATCTTTTTCCCCTAGCAACAGTAAATATAAAATAACCTTTATTATTAAGACTACCGACAAGTTTTTTCAATCTGCAGTGTCTGATTACACCATCTCGGGATGCTTCATAATTTGTATATACTGGATGTTTAACAAATTCGTGTTTATTACGAAATGCTTCTTTTCTTAATTAATCCGTAGATGATCAACACTGTTACGAAGTACTTAAAGATTTTAATGAAAATGCAAAATTAATTAATGAAAACGGTAATGATGTTGTTGACTTTATTACCGATATTGATGAGGCTCCATCTGTAGATGACCTAGATGAATTTATTAATAATTTAGTGGTGTACGATGACGTTATGCTGGACAGACAATCAAATCCAGCTAGAATATTTTCTCGAGGTAGACACAAGAATACAGATGTTATATACGTCACTCAGCGTTATACACAAATACCGAAGGTGATCAGAGATAACGGCAATATTTTAGTAATGTTTAATGGAATAGATAATTATACTTTACAGAATATTTATTATACTTGGTGTTCAGGGGATATGGACATAATTAAGTTTAAAAACTTCTTTTCAAAAGCACAAGCTGTTCCGTTTGGATTTATTACAATAAATCTACATGATCCAAGATCCAGATATCGTATAGGTCTAGATAAAATCTTTGGTTAATTTACAGCAGCAGGCAGGGTGAACGACAAAAATTGAGTGACCCGCGAGTAAACTAAACGCGCTATAAAATAAAAAACAAAAAGTCAAAAATAATAACAGAAATGAGCTAACTAAAACGATTTATTATCCATTTTTCAACCTATATGGTAATAATAAAAGTTAGGAGGTTCGGTTTAGCGTTATTGACATTATTTTTTCAGCCCGCGTAGGAACATTTATTTTATGAAAAACTTGCTCGAAACCAATTTGTAGGGTTCACCCTGCCTGCTGCTGTTTGCCATATATAATCATGATTGATGTTTGCAGGGCAATTAGTATACATAACAATAACTTGCTTTAATAACACCTTTTTAACCCATGCTAGCGAAAAGATTATCATTTGCACTCAGAGTGAATATATTTTAAACTAATGATTTTTATTTGTGAGATACCGTCGTATAGTTAACCTGAATACAATACACTCGTGGTCAGTTTGCACCTACAAGTAATCGGGTGATATTTTCATCTCTTTTGCGAGGATGCATACGCAAGTCGGTATCCGCTACATAAACGGAGTTCGTGGAGATATTTTTTCTTTAATACATTTCGCATGATGAAAAAAGAAGGAATAAATGATAACAATGCAAGGTTAGTTTCTTTCAATTTATTTTCAAATAAGCGTATGTTAATCAATTTGTTTCGTACCGTGCGGGGGTCGGTGGGGGAGGGTGGGTGGGTGGGGGCACAAATTCAACACAAAATTATTTCCTTTCTTATTTGTATGGAATAATGGAGCAAATATGATTGACGATATTGACTAGTAATGACAAGCTTTTAATTTACGCGCTCACACACTAAGACAACTTGAAAAATAAAAACAAACAATAAAATTAACTGGTAAGAGCTTCATATTGCAGCAACTAAACACTGACAAAATGCTCAACATTATTCTCTCTCTCTCTCTCTCTCTCTCTCTCTCTCTCTCTCTCTCTCTCTCTCTCTCATGTGTAATCGAGTGTGTATTATATGCAGCAGTGTTACAACCTGAAGCCTAAAATTAAATATATTTGTTATAATATCTCTTGTACACTACCCTTAGAAAAATGTATACGTATTCTGTAGAATATTGTTTTATAAATCAAAATTGATAATTTGACTGGAAGACTTAAATTGAGAATGTCGTTGTGAGATGCACATAATTTTTTAGCATAAAAAATGTATATAAATATTTTAATTAGAACGAGCAAGATATGTCAGTTTGTGTTTTCTCTCATATAGATGTACGTTACGAAGTATGATTATTTACTTTGAAAGAATACCAAGATAGTTTGTTTAAATTTAATTTTTTTTCCTAAAACCTATGTTACATAGTATCTACTTGTTATTTGAAGAAAATGAACTTGTTCAAACTATTGTTAAGTTGGGCCAAATTGTCTTTCGAATTGGGCTGAATTGTCTTTGGGCCAAATTGACTAATATCCGGCATAAATGATACAACTTTCCCATCCCTCACCCTATTCGATCCCACAGCTTGAATCCACTTTTTTTCTGGTAAAAAGGGCCTTTCGGAAAAAGAAAGAACCCTTTTTCCCATCATCACTCTTTTGGTTACATCCATATGTAACACAGTGAACGATATTTGCTGTACAAAAGCACGATCGTAAGATATATCACATAGACATTTACGTGGGGAAATTAAAAACTTGAATGGCTAGGTTGAATAGAAGGGATAAATGTACGTCATATCCGTTTTTGGCACGCGGAAACTACCGATTGTTTAGGGAGATTGCCGAATAATTTTTTTCATTTAAAAAAGTGGATTTTTAAGTCTGATTAAACATTTTGATGGTGTGCATACATAACAAATGCGTTTTGTTTATGACTATAATAATATCACACGTTTTACAATATAGGTGGACAGTGACCTTTAAATCCATCTTTGATTTATACTTAACACTAAGCTTTTCAGAGTATAATTTCATTGGACGCGCATGCTCCACTAACTAGAAAGAAAGAGGATAAATAAATAGAGAAAATGAACCTTTTGTAAATAATTTAATTTATACAGCGACAAATGAGCTCATTTAAAAGGTTCACTTTTTAAAATGAAATGCGTTATACTTTGGTCATTGTTTCCTTTGAAGAAACATTGAAATTACCAATTAAACGTAGCGTGTGTATCAGCTATATGAACACATAATAAAGTAGATAACGAAAATATTGTGGAATATATTGTGGATTATGATATGGAAATTGCGTTCTGTGGTTAGAACATTCACAATTAATCCAATAAACATGCGTTTCAGCTTAACTTAGGTTTCGGAACTCCAGTTAGGTTTGTGAGCAGTTGCAATAAGTGTTATATCACTGAAAGTGTGGCCAGGGGAGGAAAAGTGTTCTGCGACCGGACATCAGTACAGCTTCTTTGTCATCCAATCAGATCCGAAACCAGGAAAAGTAGTAGACTAGGAGGCAGATCCTGGACCAGAGACCCAACTCCCCTAGTAAAACAAATCAGGTAACACAAAGTGTTTTACTAAGGAAGTTATTTTTGTATACCCGATAAATTAAACATTTTTTGTGTTACCTGATTTGTTTTGGGGGAGTTGGGTCTCTGATCGAGGATCTGCCTATTAGTTTACTACTATATTTTAAAGTTTAGACAAAATTTCATACCTTATCATTATCACACCTTTTTTGATAATTGTCTTCATACCTGCTGACTCTCATTGGTAGGATATCCGTTAACATACTGTCAATAGTACGAAACTCGCGTATTAAATCGTCCATATCATATTTTATATCCCGTAAGTAAGATCGTATTTGATCAAGTAATTTTTTGTAGGTGATACTAGCTGTTTTACAGGCATTTTTTTTAGCCACAAACCGAGGTTCAATTTTTTTACACGCTGTTGAAAGAGAAACATCAACGCCCGATATTATTAACAAAAATTGATTTAATGATGCTCCACTTGAAATTATACCAGAGCTAGTCATTAACAGCGGTAAATATGATATTATCCGAAGTATTTTGTTGTAGTATTTATAACATTGTTTCACGCACCAAAGTTTGTTTAAGATAATATCTGTAATATTGCATTAGCGCGTCAACATCTTGTTTTGGAATTTCTTCTGAAATGTGATTGAAATCGATGATCTGTTTTTTCATTATACAATATTGTATACAAAGACAAAAGTTCTAGTGCCAGCAATCGAATCGAGAAACTCGCAGAATTTATTATTTTTAGGATCAGCTATAAACTCTCTACATTTATCATAAACATCTGACGAAGTATCATCATATCGTTTATCTGTTAGTACATACTGTATCTTTAGCCAAGCGCATGAATCAAAACTATTTCCTGCTTCACTCTCATACAAATCTGTTTTATTTACAAAATTACTGTAATCGATTTCTGTTTCATCAATATACCCTAAAACTAAGCTCAACTAATCTAACGTGTAATTTTTGAGAACAAGATGTTGTCTGATAATTGCATATGCGACTACGAAATTTGCCAACATTAATTTCTTAAGCTGATCTAGGTCAGTTGTAAGAAGACCAACAGCGGAAGCTACTTTTAACATTAATTTCTCATATGATCTTGTGAGTATTGTTTTAATTTCGTTGTAATAATTTCGTAGTGACAATTGTCTAGAGTATTGTAATGATGGTAATGGAACATCGTCTTCTTCACCTATATCATAATAAGAATCAGACTTTACTTCCAGCTTTGTTTCATCGACTTCTTCAAAAAACTTTTCTCGCTCATCATCACTAAGATTGCTAATTTCATCGTCAAAAGTTTTGATTATCTTTAGAGACTTGTTAACAATAATCGGATCAAATTCTGGGTCTTTTTTTATGTATCATTGGCAAAATTGCGTTTGCGTATACTTTAATAATTGACTCTGCGTCCGACGTTATAGTAACGATTTTAACTAAGGTTTCTTTGTCATGGTAGTACATACCGAGATGTTTAAATATACCTCGTTTTGAAAAACTATCATATAACTTTTTGTTTCTTTTCATTCTCATTTTTTTATTTTCCACTAATTTGTCAAGGCGAGTATGATTTTCGTTTATTCGTCTTTCTTCTAGTGTTCTTCCACCATAAACTCGTGCTTTTATTAAATCTGATTTTATTATCAAATCTACGTTAGACCAATCAACCTCGAGTAATATTTTTTTAAAATATAATTTCAACTTGTTTTTGTTCTTCTAGACAATCATCAGGATGACAGTATCTGCTTATAATATCAATTTTTTCTATTGCTTTTTTCAGTTGTGGTCCTCGCATATGCACAATGCGAACAAAATTAGCAAAATTTGCTGGCAATGTTGGATTGTTCAATGATTTGATGTTAAGTTTTTTAAAACTTTGTAACATTTTTGCTATTTCATTAACGGCTACAACATCTATTTTAAGGTTTAAAATATTATCATAAAATTCTTTCGCGATGGTTATAATTGGTGGTTCTGACATTATTTGATAGCATTAGATTAAATTTGATCATCAAGTGTATATATTTGAAATGCTGTTAGTCCTGGAAATGGATACTCAGCAGCTAAAACATTGACTCGAAAATATAAGTACTTGTTAACAGTGTTTTCTGTAGGGATTGTAAAATATTGTGTTGCTGAAATGTAAGTGTCTGTTGTGCTATACAATGTTGTCCAGTTGATATCATCATTTGATCCTTCCAATCGCCAATTATAAATTCGACCAATGCTAGGATTTAATCGGCCTCGCAAATGAAATTGCCAAATGGCAACTGCATTGGGACATTTAATTTTAATCCAAAAATTTTCAACTTCTCCGTTGGTAGTCCACTCGTGTCTATCAGAAAAAGCGTAATAAGGATAATTTTCAGGATAATACGCTGATGCACTTACCTCAAACCCAACTCGATTGTCAGTTGCCTTATAAAGTATTGGAATATATCCAACATTGTTTTTAGTTCATTTTGTACCACTAGACAGACTATCAACATATGCTTTATTTGTCAGATCATTAGGGCTAACTGGAACATATGTCGTAGTTATTTTTTTGTCTCTCATGTTTATATTACCCGACATTGGTCCGACAGATTTTTCAAAGTATGGGGCAAGTTCTTCTTTCAGCTGACCATAACTAACAGCATCAGTATCATTAGCTGGTGGCCAGGTTGTCGGTAGTCCAGTTATTTTTGAACTATTGCTCATTGTAAGGTTACCTGTCATTGTATCGCCGGCTTTGTTAAGTTTATTATCGTCCACAGATTTTAGTTGGGCATAACTTACCGCTTGTGTTTGATTTAAGTTTTCCGGAGGATATGCAGTCTCTAAATTTATAATTTTTTTCCCTGACATATTGATATTACCTATAACCGTTCCACCAATTTTATCAAGTTTGTTATCATCCACATACCTCAACTGTGCATAACTTACCGCTTGTGTAAAATTTAAGTTTGCTGGTGGATATCTGGTCTCTAGATTTATTTATTTTTTTCTGACATATCTAAGTTGCCGCTTAAAGTTCCTCCTGTCAACGACAACTTGTTGTCATCAACAGATTTTAGTTGTGCATAACTGACAGCTTGTGTAAGGTCAACTCTTACTGGCGGATATTCTGTTTCTAAACCTAATACTCGTTGATTTGACATAAACAGGTTTCCTGTCATTGTGTCACCAATTTTTTCAGGCAACCCGATAAATCAGTCTTGCCGGTTGTTATTGTACTTTCAGCTGATGAATTTCCTGTTAATGTTCCAAATTTTGTATAGTAGCTCATTATTTATTGTCCTACATAAAATTGTCAACATTAGTCAGTTTAATATAACATAAAATTATATAACAACAATGGCGATGATATTAAACTTTGATACAGAGCGGTTGGTGAAACATAAACATAATAATGAACTTCCAGATTGTCATTATCTCATTGTTGGGCGAACTGGATTGGGAAAAACAAATTTGCTTATGAACTTGCTTCTTAGTGATAATTTTAACTACGATCGAGTTTATATTTATACAATTAATCCACATCAAGATAAGTATGAGCTACTAAGCGAATATAATGACAAACTTCGTGATGATCTTGAGGCTGGTGAAGATTTTTTAATAATCAGACAACCAGAAGATCTTGTTCCAGCTAATCAACTTGATGCGGATGAACATAAGATAGTAGTTTTTGACGATATTCCGTTAAAGAATGTAAAAATGAATAAAATAAGATCGTATTTTTCACTGTCGCGAAATAAGAAATGTAATTCTATTTAATTAGCCCAAGGTTTTTATAATGTTGACAGATTTATTCGGCGAAATACCGGTTATTTTATATTATTTCCGGGACTGGACAATGTTGCTGAATCTCAAGCAGCATTTAAGCAAAAAGTACAGCAAGCACGACGTGGACAAGTAACTGCTGCAGAAACAACAGCTACGATTCTCAAACAACTTACTGAAGCACTACTTGGAAAACAACCTGAAACTAAACCACTATCAGAAGAAGAACTTAAGCAACTACAGGAAAAAGGTTTGGTTGGAATTGTTAAGGAACAACAGGAAGCAGCTGCTGCAAAAATTGTTGCTAGATCTGATGAGGAAAAAAGAATGTTGGCTGGGGCACTTACAGTATATATTCGTAATCCTGTTACTAGACAAGCCGAAATAAATCGGCTGATCAATAATCCAATTTTATTTCAACAAAGATTAGCAGAATCAACTTCACAAGAGATTAGAAATATTTTAAGAAAATTATCAGAAAAATTAGAGGATGTTGAAAAAGAACAAAAAGATATTGGTGAGAGAACGGTAAAGTTTATGGAAATTGGTGAAAAAATAAATTTTTATAGAAAAAAGCAAATGATAAAATAACAGATGAGGAATATAGTAATTTTTTAAAAGATAATGATATAAACGATATTGATAATATAAGAACTTGTCCAAAAGAAAAATACGATAAACTTATTAGTGATTTAGATATTATAATTAAAGATATTAATGATGCTGACGACAAATTAAGAACAACTAAAAAAGAAGAAGATATAACTCCGCTCTTTAATATAATTAGGAAAGGTGCTATCGCTTATGTCTTTTACATAGCAGCGGTAGATTATAAAGAAAAAGAATATGGTAAAGGGTGGAAATTTCACAGGAAATTTAAATCAGTCGATGAAAATCGCGTTAAAAAATATAGAGAAGCTGTAGGAGTAAAAACTGGAACAGGTGTAAAAATATTTACATCAACCGCCGAAATGATAGGCAGATTAATGCTATTAATATCATAAAAAGAAGCTGGGAATGTTAGCGCTGAAATTGACAATGAAATTATTGATATACTTGATCATCTAAGATCGGAAAATTTATTAACATCTGACGAATACGAATCTTTACACCGCGACTTAATCGCGGCGATTTAAATTAACAATTTTGTAAAATGTTATATATATAAATGTCAACAACATTATTACTAGGCTGTAGTACAGCTGCAAAAGATAGCGCAAATTTTTCAGTAAATTATATTCCGCCAATACAACTTGATGCTGAAAAACAGTACGAAATTGGACTAATTTCATGTACATGTTGGCATTCCATGGCTAACGTAAAAACTGGTGTTAATGATGAATTTGATTTTATAATTATTTCTATTACAAGAGATGAATGGAGAAAAATTAAGATTCCGCAAGGAGCTTATAATGTTACCGATTTAAGTAAAACAATAAAAGAACTTATAACAAGGGCGGGCGGTGTAGCTGATAATTTTGATCTAACACCAAATTATAACACGTTAAGAACCAGATTAAAATTAAAAGATATGATGGTTAATTTTATATCACCAACGAGTATTGCGCCACTAATAGGATTTTCTCATGATACTTATGGTGCTTCTGAACAAACTATAACATTTGACGGTGAACTGGCAGTAAATATAACTGACGTAAACACAATATTAATAAATTGCTCTATTGCTTCTGGATCTTATTCAGCCCAGAGCAGTAAAGGGCAAACAATATATAGTTTCTCGCCAGATGTTCCACCGGGTTCTCTCATGCAAATTAGTCCACGGCAAGTTATTTATTATCCGATAAATGTTGAAAATCAAATAACAACAATAAATATACAGTTGACAGATCAATCTGGGCGACAGCTGGATCTAAATAATGAGGTCGTAACCTATTACCTACACTTACGCGCGTAATAGTAAACACATTTTATAATGCGAAAGATTTGCCAATGAAAATTATGCAGCCTCAGATATAATGAAACAGAGAAAAAAATTTCATAGAAGAAAAATTATTGGAGGATTTTTGGGAAATATAGTTACTAAAGTTATTGAAAATATTCCGGGGAATCGCGAGTAAAGTTGCACCAATTGCACTTGACGGAGGTAAAGCCTTTGCAACTGGAGCTGCATCTGCCGCTGGATCTGCGGTGGGACAAAAAATAGCTGATAAAATAAAAGGCGCGCCGTCTACATCTGAGATAAAACAAGTTCTATCGGAAATCGCTCCAACAAAAGAAACGCAACGTGCTATGATAACAAAAAAAACTTTTATCACCGAAGGGCGAGCAGACTGTACAAAACTTAATATCTAAAGTAACGGCGCCGCAATAAAATTTTATATAATCTAATAAATAAAAAATGTCTGTTAAAAATTATCTCGATTTAGCAGAAACTTATAACACCGATGACACCGTAACAGAATTTGAATATGTTGAGTATCTCGATGAAAATTCTAATGAACCAAATAAAGCTGGTATTAGAACATTTAATACTCGAGACGAAGATGTATTTCTACTTCCTCACAAAGCAATGTTAGAAGTTCGTGGTCAGATTATGACAGTGGCCAATCCACCTGTTGCAATTGCAGCTGGAACAGAAGTAGCTCTTATAAATAATGGCTGGTGCTTATTCAAAAGCGCCCGATATCAATTAGCTAATCAAAATGTTGAAGATATTTCGAGTCACCTACAAGTTGCAAGTACAATCTTAAATATTATTTCTTTTTCCGATGATTATTCAAGATCAACCGCAACGAACATGATGTGGTTTAAAGATACTGGAGCTGGTGGTTTAGCCGTATCAAATGAACTTTTCTCCAAAGGTGTTTTAGTTCACGGAGCTGATGCCGCTGCAGATGTCGTAATTGTAAGAACTTTTCTTATTGTCAATGCAGCCGCACTAGGTATAGCCGCACCAGCCGCAGCCGCTAATCAAGGTGCTACACGAATCTCGCTTACTGCTGCTTGTAATAATCTTGGCATAACACCACCAGCTGCAGGTGCAGACGGTGTTGCAATGTTAGATTTAGTTAATAACACAATTAGCGTAAGATATATACGTTACAATGAAGGTTTTGCTAGAAGAAAGGAACTTGCGGCAGGATCACGTCAAATTACAATGATGCTGCCATTAAATACAATATTTGGCTTTTTTTCGCGATTACGATCAAGTATTTCGTGGAATTAAACATACACTTATTTTCGATCGGGCAGAACAAAACGACTGCTTGTTTAGGTCAGGCGGAGCTGATGTACAATTTATCATAAACAAACTTGCGCTGTGGATCCCACGAATAACGCCGTCGATCACTAAAATGTCAGAACTAAATAATATGCTTGAAAACCGCACAAACAAAATTTATTTTCAGCAACATAAAATATATCAAACAGCAGTTCCGAATACTACAGACTACACATGGCGAGTCACAACAACATCAAGCGAACAACTGCCGAGGCAATTATTCGTTGTATTTCAACAACAAGCGCGACGTGGTAACCAACAACAAAATAATGCAATATTTGATAACGCTGATGTTAGACGAATATATGCTAGACTAAATTCAAAGCAATATCCAGAACGAGCGATAGAATGTAATTTCGCAGATGACGCTAATAAAAATATTACTCGACCTTACATGTATTTGCTCGACGCAATGCAAAAATATCAAGATGTTGAAGATGGATCTCAGATATCAGTAGAGGAATTTCGTACACTTTATCCAATATTTTATTTTGATGTTAGTAAAAATAGCGAGCGAGCAGTTGATTCGACAGCTGATATTGAAATTACCTGGACACTTGGAGCAGTTCCAGCAGCGCAGTTGTACGTGTACGCGTTAGTGATCAGCGACAGATTTATTACGATAGATTCTGTTAGAGGTAAAATGACAGTCCAAGTTTAATCTGCAATTTGTATATAAGATGACAAAATATACTGTAAAAGAAATATATTTGACAGATGGTCAAGTTAAAAAATTAGCAGCTGCTGTTGCAAAGCAGAGATACGTATCATTAAAGGTCAACCCTGACATTTCCAAGGGTATTTTAACAAAATTGATGTTGACCAAAAAACAGGTGAAGAGGTACGATCGTAAAAAACCTTTTGTTTTAAATTTAAGTGCCGCACAAATAATAGCGATGTCAAAACAAGGTGGTTTCTTTGGTCCGTCATTATCAGTGATGGCCAGCACGTTATTACCAAAAATTTTACCTATATTACGAACGCTCGGATTAGCAGCAGCGTCTGGAGCAATATCTGGCGCAACGAAAAAAGCAGTTGAAGGTCGTGGTATCATTCGCGGCAGTGGTATAAAGAAAATAGTCTAAAGATAAATTTTATGTGACTGATAAATATAATGCCTCAACGAAGAAAAACAGCAACGAAAAAAAAAAGAAAACAACGAAACGCCGGCGGATGAAACAAGGAGGATTTATTCCAATAGCTCCACTTTTAGCTGGACTAGCGGGAAGTATACTACCAAATCTACTAGGAATAGGACGTGGACTAACATTGCCGGGAACACTGCCATCCCGCTAAGTAACTTTGATATACTTGATAAGTTAGGATCGGTTCCCAGATTTCACGGATTTTTTTCTAAAGATAAACTCAACACCAAAGGTGTCGCAGCTGTAGGTTCGTGTGTGATAAATATACAAGATTTCAACGACGGATCCGGCACACACTGGGTAGCGGTTTATAATAATTATTTTGACTCGTTTGGACTTCTTCCGAGCGACGCAATAAAAAAAATATATAAACAAAATAGATAAAATAATATATTATTCGTCCAATCAACTTCAACCTGTTGAAACTTCTGCTTGCGGATATTATTGTATAATGTTCATTAAACAGATGTCCCATCCTAAATTTAATTTTTTAAATTTTATTTTACAGTTTGACAAACAACCTTCTCGCGCTAATGATGAGATTGCAATAAATTTTTGTAAAGCTATCTAAAGCTTGCAATTAATTTTATCTAAAGTACAAATATAATAATGTCAACATATTGTCTCAAATGTAAAACTAAAACAAAATATATCAATGAAACAACAGAAAAAGCAAAGAACAACAGGACGATGCTGAAAAGTATTTGCGCAATCTGCGGAAAAAGAAAAGTATGTTTTTAAAGAAATTATCCCCGGCGATAAAATCGTTGGGAGCTGGTTGTCCTGACAAGATTATTTTAGTAGATGATTAACTGCCTGTCTCTGACTAAGATACGTACCCACTGGTTTTTATTTTTTGGTCCGATTTTTCATTTTTTGAGGGTCAAACCCCAGCACTTTTCAACATAAATTTTCGCATTTTTTGATAATTTTTACTTTTTTATCCACATTTTGCTGATTTTTCTTAAATTTTTCGTTAATTGTTGCTGGTTTTTTTGAAAAATATTGAAAAACATGAAAATTTATATTGAAAAGTGCTGGGGTTTTGACCCTCAAAAAATAAACAATTTGGCCAAAAAATCGCTAAAAAACGGGCAAAATGGTCGAAAAAACTTCAAAATTTGACCAAAAAACAGGTAAAATTTAATTTTTCAGAAATATTTTCAGATTTATAATAAAATTGTTATATTTTCAGAAATATTTTGTCAGTTATTTTAGTAGACGACTAAAAATATAGAATGATATGCAAGTGCGATTCTGACAGAGATTATGTCTCGAGCAAAATAAAATTGTCACATACTGTCAACGTTGTAACAACAGAGAAATAATAGGTACAGGTATAGACATACATAAATTGATTGGCAAATTGCCAAAACCAAAAGGAGGCTGGACATTCCCAGGCCATAAATATACTGAACCTTATAATCCGCTAGATAAACAACTAGATGAAAATGATAATCCGCTGCCAGGACAAGAACCTTACAATCAAGTTGATGCAATAGCAATGCGTCATGATATTTGTTATCGTGACATTGAACGCCCTGATAACGTTCATGTAGAAAACTCAAAATCAGACTGTGATAAAGTAATGTTAGACGAACTTCGTGATATGAACCCGACAAATATGCGAGAACGTTTTGATAGAAGGCTGGTGCAGGGTTTTATTGGAGCAAAATATAAATTAGGGCTTGGGAAAGAATTGCATGATGATCTGGCAGCTGAACTACACAAACCTAAAAAAAAACGTTTACGCGACGTAAAGTTGTCGCAAATGCCGTTGATGATATCTGGGCGATAGATTTAGTAGATGTATCAAATCTAGCTCAGTTTAATGATAACAAGAAATACTTGTTTAACGTTGTAGATGTTTTTAGTAAATATGCTTTTAGTGTTCCAGTTTCAGACAAGACAGGAACGTCGATAACTAATGCGCTAAAACAAATGATAACAACTACTGAAAGAAAACCAAATAGAATCTGGACCAATCACGGAGCAGAATTTTTCAACAAAAAGTTCGAGCAGTTTTTGGAACAAAATAATATCAAAAAGTATGTTACAGGAAACGAAGGTAAAAGCGTTGTCGTCGAGCGATTTAATCGCACGCTAAACGAAAAAATACACAAATATTTGACAGCTAAAAACACAAACAGATATGTCGATGAGCTTCCGCAGATAGTTGACGAATATAAAACACGAAACACCGAACCACTAAACTGTCGCCAAACAACGCAATCAAAAATCGGATATTAGCGAATGAAAACATGTACCGCAGACATAAATTTAAAGTTGGTGATAAAGTTAGAATTTCTCTGACGAAGAAAACTTTTGAAAAAGGATTTACTCCAAACTGGAGCGAAGAAGTATTTGTTGTTGATAAAGTACTTTTAACAATACCCGTAACATACGCGTTGAAAGATATATTAGGTGAACCTATAACTGGCAGTTTTTACGAGCAGGAACTTCAGAAAACTTCTCAAGACGTATTTGTTATTGAAAAAGTTATCCGAAAACGCGGCGACAAAAGTTTAGTTAAGTGGAGAGGATACAGCGATAAATTTAATAGTTGGATCCCAACTAAGTCGATGCAAAATTATTCATAACGTTATTATAAATTTGTTCGTATTTCACAAGTACAGGTTTACATTTAATAGTTTTACATAAAGAAATTAAATGTAATTTTCTTTCATTATCAACCGGCATCAAATTGAATATCTTAGCAAAAATGAAATCGTATTTTATGTTCCTTTGTTGGCCAGTTATCTTCAGATTTAAAAACGGTTTGATAAGCTGCCAAAATGTTTGTTGTTCGGCAACAGTAAAATTAAATTTTATTATTGTTTTTGCAATGTGATACTTAACATTATATCGTCCAGTTGTTGGTCTGCTGTAATTTTTTCTGTCATAGACGGCGACTATCTCATCTTCATCGTCAGATTCGTTGTTGGATAAAATATTATCTTCACTATAACTAGCAGATTTGTCTATTATATCGCTAGTGATTAAATTGTTGTTAGTGATTGGTAAAATTACTTGTAGTTTTGTTACTGGTTTGTGGCGATTTTATCGCTGGTGATATAATCTTCCGAATATATTTCAGCAAGTCTTTTCATAAAGTTCATATTATAATATACTTTTATCTAATTTATAATAATAATGTCCAGCGAAACGAAATCTCCTGATGTAAAATATCATCAAAAAGTTAATATATTAAATTATAAGAAACTAGCCGAAGCAGTTCGAAAATGTCTGTCGGGTTATAGTGCATATTCTGTTGACGTTACTGTAATGCCTGGCAAAAATGATAGAATATTACTAACAGCAGCAGAAAAAAATAAACTTAATGATAGTGCTTTTATAACATTAAAATTTGATGGCGATGATGTTTTGATGTTTTCTCATAGCTGTCTTACTAAGATAGAATTACGAAATATAATTAATCATCATATTTAAAACTAAATCTATCAAATGTTGACTTTGATGTTGCTGATTTAGTTTTACCGTCAGCTACAAATTTTACTGCACGAGAATTCATCTCATGATATTTTGCTGCAGCTGACATTAATTTAAATTTCATTTTTTCTCCAGTTTGTAAATTTGTTGAAACAATTGGTCTAGTCAGATTTTTAAAATTATTACCGCCACCCATACCACGTTTAGTATTTTCTTCTTGTGTGACTAAATCTAAATTTTCAATTCTATTATTTGTTTTAATGTTATCAATATGATCGATAACTAAATTATTTGGAATAGCACCATTGAATGTTTCATACACAAAACGATGAGATAGATAACAAACAAAATCTGTTTTAGTTCCACGTGTCATCACCGTCAGATATCCGTTGTTTCGCAAATTACTTAATACTTTTTTGGTTCTTATATGTCGAATAATTCCACGATCATTTGCCTCATATAAATCAAATACTGGATGAGGTTGAAACTCATCTTGTAAAGCTAAATTTTCAATATTATCATCGCTAATCGAATTATTTACTCTATATACTCGTTGTCCTTCTGAAATATCATCGCAGAACAAAGTATAGATAAAATCTGTTCTAAACATTTCGGTGATATCTGTGTCATCACCTTTCACTGAAATTATGATACCAGCCGGAGTTGGTCTGCCAATAGTTTTTTTTTAGATTTTATGTCAATAATCGAACCTAATGCATTTCCAGCATATAGGTTATACTTCGGATGAACATGATAAGTTTCTTGCTCTTCCGCTGTCAATCTAATGTATCTCAGAATTTCTGTCATTATACTATAAAGATTTTTATATCTCTAATTGCTTTTTCAACTTGGCGTCGCTGTGAGTTATTGATCGAACAACCAATTAGAGATATAATATTACACTATATATATAACAATGCTGAAATTGCGTGATATTGCTAAAAAGAGCATTATCAAAGCAGAAAAAATTGCTAGTGCATTTACAGGATACGACAGCAGTTACAAATTTGATAATCAAAATGTTTTAGCAAATTTTAATTCTACAGATTTATATCATCCTTTACAACCTGTTATAGCCCAAGAACTTGCAGCTCACAAAAGAATCAAACTAATAATACAATATCATACCATTTTATCAAAATTACATGCAGTCGAAAAAGATATACTTGATATAATTTTTGAAAATACAAGTTTCTACAGCGATATTTCCGAACCATATCTAACAGCTAAATCACGAAAAATATTAACTGGAACAAATATTGCTACAATCGCAAATGAAATACACCAGGAAATAAATAAAAAATTGGAGGAATTTACTTCATCTGGGTCAGGTTGGAAATTTGAAATGATAAAAGAAGTTTTAATTCACACAGCAAAATATAACATACTGTGAGGTAGTTCTTACGTTGATCTCCCTAAAAAAAATGAAAAAACAAAAAATGCTGTATAAACGTTAAAAACAACAACGATCAATGTTTTCGTTGGGTAATTTTGTCGGAGAGACGTCCTCAGAGTGACCATAATGATAGAATTGAAAAGTATTTGCCGTACAAAGACGAACTAAATTTTAACGGGATAACTATTCCAGTGTCAGAAAATCATATACAAAAGTTTGAAAAACAAAACAATATTTCAGTAAATGTTTTCGGACTAGATGAGCTAGAAAATGTTTACCCAAGGTATATTTCAGAGACTGCTACACAAAAGACAATAAATTTATTATTTTATCGAGGACATTATTGTTGGATAAAAAACTTTAACGGTTTAGTTGGCGGACATTATAATAAAAATAGAAAAAATAAATATTTCTGTTGCAGATGTTTGCAGGGGTTTTCTAAACCTGAAAAACTACAGGAACATCTTAAATACTGTATCAACGCTCAAAGAATAACTATGCCAAGCGAGAAAGAAAAAGTCTTAAAATTTAAGAACTACGATCATAAGCTAAATATGCCTTTCGTTTTTAATGCCGATTTTGAGTGTCTACTCGTTCCAGTGGCTGGCTCAGAAAATGACCCTGATAAATCAAGTACAAGAAAAATACAACAACATGTTCCTTGCGGAATAGCTTATAAAATAGTTTGTTGCATCGACAATAAGTTTCCATGTCCGGTTAAGTTATATAGATGTAAAGATGGAAAATCTGAAAGTCCAGCAATTTGGCTGCTAAAAAATCTTATAGATGATGTTAATAAAATTTCTAACAGATTATTTAAAACAGCTCCAATAAAAATAACATCTGAGCAACAACTTGAATTTGATGAAGCAGTTAATTGTCATATTTGCGAGAAGTTATTGGTTGACTCAAACGGAGTCTGTGATAAAGTTCGTGATCATTGTCATTTAACTGGTCAGTATCGTGGAGCGGCTCATAATAATTGCAATTTAAAATTTCATGCACCAAAGTTTATACCTGTCGTTTTACATAACGTTTGCGGCTATGATAGTCATATCATTGTAGAAGCTTTTGGCAACGAGGAAATTAAATCTAAACTAAAACTAAATAATAAGATAAAATGTATACCAAATAATTTTGAAAGTATATGTCAGTTACTCTCGGAAAATTACGTTTGATTGACAGTCTGCAATTTATGGCAGTATCATTAGATGAGCTTGTAAAAGGTTGTAGCACTTTTAGTAATCTGCAAAGTTGCTTTGGTGAAAACTACGTCTATCTGACAAAAAAAAGGTATCTTTCCATATGAGTATCTTGAAGGCTGGAGCAGATTTGATGAAACTTCTCTGCCAGGCAAAGACAAATTTTACTCGCAGCTTAAAAAGTGAAGATATTACAGACGACGAGTATAAATATACACAAGATATTTGGAATAAATTTAACTGCAGAACATTTGGTGATTATCATGATTTATATTTGAAAACAGATGTTTTATTACTAGCAGATGTTTTTGAAAGTTTTCGTCAAGTTAGTCATAAAAATTATGGACTAGATCCTTGCTGGTATTATTCTGCTCCCGGGGTGTCATGGGACGCTCTACTAAAAACAAGCAAAATAGAATTGGATCTCTTGACAGATATCGATATGTTCATTTTATTGAAAAAGGTATCAGAGGCGGAATTAGTGTTATAACAAAAAAATATGCAGTAGCTAATAATAAATATCTAAAAAATTATGATAACAATCTCCCATCTAATCATATTATTTATCTATGTACTAATAATTTGTATGGCTATGCAATGTCAGAGTCGATGGCTTGCGATGGATTTCATTGGATATCTCCAGATCAATTTCTTAAAGAAACTGAAAAAGATTTACATGATATTTCATACTTTGTTGAAGTCGATCTAGATTATCCTAGTTCGTTGCATGATCTACATAACTACTACCCATTTTGTGCAGAATCGATGATGATAGATTACAGTTTACTATCACATGAACAACGAGCTATGACAACAGCAAAAAATTCGATTGTTAATAAGTTAGTTCCAAATTTGCTAAATAAAAGAAATTACGTGATACATTATAAAAATTTAAAACAAGCAGTAGATGCTGGACTAATTCTGAGAAGAGTCCATCGTGTACTAAAATTTAATCAGTCGAGGTGGATGGCGGATTATATTAACTTAAATACGAAACGTCGTGCAATAGGTAAGACCGACTTTTAGAAAAACTTTTTCAAGTTGATGAACAACTCGGTATTTGGTAAGACAATGGAAAACATTAGAAAAGGAGTTTCGATAGAAATCGTAAATGATATAAGTCGCAGAAATAAATTAGTTAACGATGATGGTTTTGTCAGCATGAAAATATTTAATGAAAATCTTGCTGCAATACAACGACGAAAGACAAATTTAAAGTTAAATAAGCCGATTTATGTTGGTGCGGCTATACTTGATATATCAAAGTGGCTGATGTACAATTTTCACTATAATTTTACCAAAAAGCAGTGGCCAGATTCGGAGTTGCTATTTACTGACACAGATTCGCTAGTTTATAATATAAAATGTGAGGATGTCTATCAAGATATTTATAAAGACCGTGACCTATTTGATTTATCAGATTATCCGACTAGTAGGGGATTTAATGATAATACAAATAAAAAGGTTATTGGTAAATTTAAGGACGAATTTATGTTTGTGCCAGTCAAAGAGTTTGTTGTACTTCGTAGTAAATTATACGCTGTGATATTAGATGATAATAAACTGACAAAAAAAGCGAAAGGTATACCTCGCGGATATGTGAAAAAGATGATGCATTTTGACGATTTTAAAGCAACGCTAAACAATAATATCAGTTTTATTAAGAGAAATGTCATTAGATCAAATCATCACAAACTTTAAACTGATACTATTATCAAACGTGGACTTAGCAATTTTGATGATAAAAGATATTGCGAGGACGGAATTAATACGTTAGCTATTGGACACTATGCAATTTTATCTAAACTTTAGAAATAATGTTCGAAAATTTAACGTTAGACATGGAATTAGCAGTAAAACTAAAAAATTGATGACAAATAACCAGCAATTATCAATCGAATTTAATGATGAAATTTCAAGTATTTGCTTTAGTAAATTTGATAGAATGAAACTCTCGCTCATTAAATCAGATAACAGCAAATATTTTGATTATCTTGAAAGATTGAGAGATGAGCTTATGTTAAAATACGATAATTTTCATGATCCGATAAGTCAAGAAAAATATACCAAAATTAATATAGACTTAGACCGGTCAAAGGTTTTCGTGAAAGGTAGTATCTTCTCAGTAAGATAGCAATGAAAGAGTTATTCGAATGCCGTCGAAAAGTAAGTGGAAAGATAAAATTTTATTTGTATAAACACGATAATCAAACATTTCTGATGGCTACTGTTGATGTTCCAGTGATTGGCGATGAAATTCTTTAAAAAAATGAGATAACTGTCTGTCTTTCTTGTATTTTAAGGGAGATAACTCCTTCTATCTTCCTTGTAATTCGAAGGGAGATAGCTCTTTCTGTCCTTATATTTTAAGGTAGAGGTTGTCGCCCTTAGATTTTTTAGGGAGATAACTCTGTTTATTTCCCTTACATTTTGTTTCTTTTAATTTACTGATAAATAATGTTTTCTTTGTTGTTTTTTAAAGAAACATTATCTTCGTTTTTATGATTTTATCAAATTCCTTCCTTCGTTGAGATCTTTTTAACGATAACATTTAATATAAAAAAGAAAAATACAAAACGAATAAGCCACGCCCACTGTATAAGCTACTTGTAGACTTCCAAGTATTAGTCAGCTTATATACAATACAACCTTATTTATGTTGGGGGTCCTCCCAAAGCTCGAACTTCAACAGAAAAAACACACTCTCCCACCATGTCACCACTTGGTGGGTGTACTTTTGCACTCCCCCGGTTTTGATTTGGGGGAGAGTGTGCAAAAATCTGTTGAACGTAGAGAAGGCCCCCGTTTGTGTGTGTGCTGTCCTTAGAGTTAAGTTAATTAAGTTCTTAGAGATAAGTTTATATGTAACCTCTGAACCTGCTAGGATGTTATTTGACAACCTAGGGGTTCATATGGGGTTGTAACTGTGCTGTCCATTGTCTGTTGTCCAGATCGCCCTCTGAGACTTCTAGAATGTCGTTTGGCAATCTAGGGGTTTACATGGGGGTTGGTCTGTTCAAATTACCCTCTGGACCTTCTAGAATGTCATTTAGCAATCTAGGGGTTCACATGGGGGTTGTGTTTCGTCTAATTTCGAATATCCTCTGAGCTTTCTAGGATGTTGTTTGACAACCTAGGAGTTCACATGGGGATATTTCGATTGCCCCTGAGCTTGCTAGAATGTTGTTTGGCTATCTAGGAGTTCACATGGGGTTGTGTTGTGATTATATGTTTTGTAAATATTTTTGTATATCATTGTTAAATAAAACATAATTAGATGCTTAATTTTGTATAGCTTTAGTAATATCATTATCAAATAAAATATCAACTATATTTTCAATAAATATCATTAAATCATCTGACCAACCTCTTATTCGTTCGTCATTTTCAGTTGCGAATAACCATACTGACCCATATTTTGGTGATATATGATATCCAACTTTTTTAATACAATCGCTTATTATTTTAGGTTTTATGCCGGTATAGCATGAGGCTGATTTTATTGAATCAAATCTCTTACAAAATTTGTTTGTTAGATCAAATCCAACATGTCTTATTGGATTATAATGATACATATTATATAATATTTCATTGTTCAATATGAAATTTTGTCTAAACTTTAAAATATAGTAGTAGACTAATAGGCAGATCCTGGATCAGAGACCCAACTCCCCCAAAACAAATCAAGTAAAATGTTTAATTTATCGGGTATACAAAAAAATAACTTCCTTAGTAAACATTTTGTGTTACCTGATTTGTTTTACTAGGGGAGTTGGGTCTCTGGTCCAGGATCTGCCTCCTAGTCTACTACTGGAAAGAAAAGGAAACTTACTGGATGCACCGCCTTAGAACATTGAAACCAAGCTGTTTCAACCAAGAAGACTAGAAAAAGACAGCCATGCACAAATAAAATTTTCTTTTGCAGCCGACACATTTTCCTCTAAATAATTCTCTAAATTTGCTTAATAGCCTACAATTGCTACTATAACAATGAAATATCTTGGATATAATTTGCGCTTGCATAAATGTACATAAAATAACAGAGGTCGTTATGGCTCATCGATGTTTAGGTCAATAAAAATATTTTCCAGTATCCGCAACAAGTTGAAATAAACTAATTGAAACATAATAAATTTAAAGGTTTAATTCCTGTAGAAACAGCCATGTAAAGTTTTGCTAACACAACTGTTTTTCTGTTTTATTCGTTTGTCTTGTCTATGTTTTGTATATGCCTTTGAAAAAGACTCATTGAGTCGAAAGTGCTCAGGCTAGTTAGATACTAGTTTTGCACTGTTCGTTGTCAGCTTATTGCATTTATCTTATCAATCCCTGACACACGGGATCACTTACTGGATCCAGTGCACTTGAAAGGATTGTTATTTGCCATATGATTTGTATTCTTTATATATATAATCCAAAACGTCGAATATGAAAATGTCTTCAACATATCTCCTTTAACTAACCATTTTGAAGTTTAAAAGTCTGCTCAAGTAAAATACGCGTTACAAAATGAATGACGAATGTTACGATTCTATAGTCTTACAAAAGGTAGCAGAAAGAAGCTAAAAGTATATGTTTTGCAAACAATTAACAAATAATTTCATTTTCTAAGTTATAAAATGAAAATTCAAAAAAGGGACTTACCGTATTGTGAATTAAGTCCAAAATAATCATAAAATGTTCTATCATAAGTCCGAAAGATTAGCGTTCCGAATAAATTCCATTGGTGTTCCAAATGAATTCCAGGTCTCAAATGTGCTGATGCGCCAGTATCCTTGAATATGCTGAAGTACCAACAGTCCAAAACTTGTCATGTCCAAAACTTTTAGAATGAATTAACAATAATCCCAAAACAATATTTTTGTCCAACGTCAATGAACACTTTGTAATTCCAATAAATAATTCAAACAAATGAGTCCTCTCAAATTATATCTAACCACATCGTTCATCATCTGCAGACTGATTTTAAAATGAGAACATAGGAAATAAGAATGGATTAATTGGGCACTTCTTCGATCTTATATACACCACACAGATCTACGTAGCAATATTTTCCTACTCGATCTTTGTCGCAATACCTACCACGTGACATATTTCGCAACACAACTCCGCGTAGCAACAGAAACTGCCTGACTATCAAATTACTCCAGACTTGTAAGCAAGTTCATTATTAAGACTAAGTTTAAAACTTGTCAACAACCTATTTACAGCTGATTGTAATACACAATCATAGACCAAACGTTAAAGACACAATATAGATATACATAACAAGGAAAGAACAACTGCGTGCATCCCTTGGCAAAGCAACCAGCAACACGTGTGAAAGTTCTGTTATGACGAATGCATGTTTTACATGTTCAATATGAATGCAACACAATCAAACTTAAGGTGGAAAATCAATGTAGCGTATCAGACTGTAATCATCGGTGTAGCATATCAGACTGTAATAATCAGTGTAATATATCAGACTGTAATAATCAGTGTAGCATATCAGATTGTAATAATCAGTGTAGCATATCAGACTGTAATAATCAGTGTAACATATCAGACTATAATAATCAGTGTAACATATCAGACTGTAACAATCAGTGTAGCATATCAGACTGTAATAATCAGTGTAACATATCAGACTGTAATAATCAGTGTAGCATATCAGATTGTAATAATCAGTGTAGCATATCAGAATGTAATAATCAGTGTAACATCTCAGACTGTAATAATCAGTGTAACATATCAGACTGTAACAATCAGTGTAGCATAACAGACTCAAATAAACAGTGAGGGCATATCGGACTCGAATAATCAGTGTGTACCTGTAGCATATCAGACTCAAATGATCAGTGTGTACTGCCTCAAGTGTTAGAATACCAGCCACCAGATAAGAATAAGCAGTGTGGCACGCAGAAGAATATATAAGAAGGGTAGTCCTTGACATTGTATTCACTTAATGACAGACGGTGTAATTCTATGTACGAACTATTTTTCACGAGAAGAGTAGCTTGCGCGTGACTGAAATAATGAATTAACGTGGGTGTTACTGAAACAATGGATTAACGTGGGTGTTACTGAAATAACGTATGTCTTTGAAGTTCACAAAATTATAATGCCCTCAATGAGACGTATATAAAATTACAAATTTTGACTCAAAGTAAGAAAATATAAAAACTGTTATCAATTAGAATGTTCAAATATTATGTTTTTCCAATTGTTAGAGTAAAGAACATAAGAGACACTCCTTGCATGTGTTATTAAGATGACTGAGCTGGTAACTGAATGGGCGAGATATATGCAATTTGGTAATTTCAACTCTAATTTATGACGAGAGAAATGAAAATATTAAAATAATAACAGTGATAAGTTTTCAATATTTATCTTTAGCATCAAACAGCGTCCGTATTTAAAAAATAGCATATGCTTATATGTGAAACGATGCATTAAATCCAAAATGGATATATTTTTTTTTTAAAACTTGTCAATACTTTTAAAATTTGCAACAAAATCTTATTACGGCCATGAACATAGATTAATGCGTGTTAATATTGAGCTGTAGTCTATTTATAGTACTTGATACATAATTACATGTACAATGAGGAATGTAATTTCTTCAGATAGGAGATACAGTTTCATATATCTTTCTTAACCAACACTGCATTTTTCTTATTTAAATAAACAACTTTCAAATACCAAAATTTTACCAAATAATTATGCCTTTTCCCCAATATATAATTAACATGCATGTGTTTCCTCTTTGATCATGCAAGATGTTGTAGTATTAAATGTTAAAGCTCCAATGTTGATGTTACGCACAAAAATTCGTA
>JAECUM010025629.1:0-31606 GCA_016617855.1 Megalonaias nervosa
GTGTGTGTGTGTGTGTGTGTGTGAGTGTGTGTGTGTGTGTGAAATTATCATGAAGCCCAACTCTGTTATAAAGTGTTCTGTTTGTTGGATATACGTATTTTGCAGTTAATGTGCGTAAATTGTGTATAAATAAGAATGGATTAACGACACTTTATACGATGTTGGGATGACGTCGGTCAACCTCTTAGTACATCTCACTTTTGTCTACAGAGCACGTGTACATTTTGGTTTGTCTACACAGCACGTGTACATTTCGGTTTGTCTCCAGAGCACATGTACGTTTTACTGTATGTCTCAAGAGTACATGTGCATTTCACTTTGTGTCTACAGAGCACGTGTACATTTAATTTCATGTCAACAGAGTAGTCGTATGTATATAGTCACAAAATATGGTGAAAATTCACCATTTAATGGAAGCATAATTTTTACAAGGGGCTAAAACAACTTAGATAATTAAAGCGAGAAATGTTTTGTCGATATTACTAACTGTGCAAGTTGGACGATACTCATTTCCTTTCGATATTTCTTTTCTCTTCAAGATTCTGTATGGTCGCCAAGAGAGTTTCGTGGTGTATGGGTGGCGACTGTAGCTAATATTGACTGGCCAACGTCTCGACATCATACCACTGACCAACAAAAGACCCAGTTGTTGACTATTCTGGACAAAGCCAAGGAATTGCACTTCAATGCCATTGTGTTCCAAGTAAGGCCTGCTGGGGACGCCTTATATAACTCCTCGATCGAGCCATGGAGCGAGTATCTGACTGGCACACAGGGGAGAGTTCCTTCCCCTTATTATGACCCTTTACAATTTGCCGTCAAAGAGGGGCATAAAAGAGGAATAGAGGTGCATGCATGGTTTAATCCGTACAGAGCATATTCTGCCAACACATCAGCCTCCGGTCTTGCGTCGAATCATATCGCTAAACGGTTCCCAGATTATGCTTATATATATGGTCAAGATCTTTGGATGGATCCTGGTGCAAAGGTGGTACAAGATCAAACGTATACTGTCATTATGGATGTAGTTAAAAGGTATGACATAGACGGCGTGCATTTCGATGACTATTTCTACCCATATCCTGTACCTGGCCACGACTTTCCTGATACCCATACCTACCATGAATATACCGCAGGCGGTGGGCATTTATCATTAGCTGATTGGAGAAGGGAAAACGTAGATACACTTATCCATCGAATATATAATGGAATTAAAGCCACAAAGAAGAATGTGAAATTTGGCATAGCTCCCTTTGGGATTTGGCGACCTGATAACCCACCTGGGATAGACGGTTTTGATTCGTACAGTTCCTTATATGCCGACTCCAAAAAATGGCTTCAGGAAGGATGGGTGGATTATTTAGCCCCACAACTATACTGGAAGATAGACCCACCACAACAAAGCTTCACGGCATTGCTCGATTGGTGGCTACAGCAGGGCAAGCAGCATCGACATGTATATGCTGGAATGTTTGCTGGAAACACCCTCTGAAACATTGGCCTCTTTCGGAGATCGGCAGCCAAATTACAGAATCCAGGGTAAGAAGTGGTCGGCTTAGTCTCGGAGACATTCAGTTTAGTATGAAGTATTTTAGGGATAATAGTGTAGGTATCAGTGACTATTTCAAGCAAAATCTATACCAGAATCCAGCTCTGTGCCCAGAAATGAGTTGGTTGACTACAGACCTTCCATCGGTGCCAAATCCATCCAACTTGACCATTACTGGCCATAGAATGACGTGGAGCAAGGATAACAGTGGATTTATCTACCTTTGGTCAATCTACAAGAAAAGAGCCGATGTATGGGATATGCTTGCTTTATTAGACAAAGATACAGTCACACACAACGTTGCATCAAATGGGGAATACGCGATAAGAGGTGTAGACAGAGCCAATAGAGAGAGCGATCCTGCTGTTGTACATATCACTGATGCGGGTGGATCATTGATCGTTGGTTAGACATGAATCACGTCATGCTTTTTGTATAATTGTTATGACGTAGAAATTATATATTATGTTGATAGGAAAACAAAAGATCATATATATATATATATATATATATATATATATATATATATATATATATATATATATATATATAATATGCTATTTTCAAAATGTGGCATTCAGGAATTTTTTCCATGTCGACTACTCCCATTGGTTAGAGATTTTTGCAGAGATTCAGTTCACTTGAAAAAAGACACATACATACATAACACACACAGGTCTCTCTATTGACTTCAGTACCAATTTAAGAATACAGTTATTTAAAGAGATATAGAATATGTATGCATCCATAACTAAGTAGGTATTATAGAGCGTAAGAAACCCAAGCTACCTCAGCCATGCCCTAGACGGCTAATAAAGATGAGCTAACATTGACGCATTGATCAGTATGACATAATTAGCAGTCGAAAGTTTCGTATGTGATCCTCCCGTCATCCAACATCTGCACTAGCATTTGCGTTTGAATCTATGTCTTTATCCATATGTATCCTGGACCGTATTAAATTCGAGCATTTGCGTTTGAATCTATGTCTCTATCCACATGTATCCAGGACCGTATCAAATTCGAGCATTTGCGTTTGAATCTATGTCTCTATCCATATGTATCCAGGACCGTATCAAATTCTAATGTCTTGCAGGTTTCTGATTTATTTCCTTACGATTACAGAAGTAAATATTTCAATCTTGGTTCGAGTTCGATTCATCACAGATAGAATAGGATCTTTTCTTTTTATTTACATACAACTTAAAATAACCATACTTTCCTTCTAACTTTTTGCCCAATAATTTGTTTTACTCGTCTCACATCATTAATTAAAACTATGTACAAGTCAGTCAAAGTTTACAACCAGTGAATTTTCTTCATCTAAATATTCACAACTGAAGTGTTATATTAATATTTTAACGAGAACAGGGCATGTCTTTTTTTTTTAGAAACAAATGGGACAATCATCGATAACTATAGTTGTCTAATAGATGAGAGATAACGTATTAATATCAAGGTTGCTTTCATTTCTACGTCAAACGTTATTGCTGGTGTTCGCAGTTTTATATTGCTATTCGAGGAAACGAGAAAATGTTAGATGACAAGTTCCTAGATTCGACCATATATATATATATATATATATATATATATATATATATATATATATATATATATATATATATAGTATGTACGCTGTATCAATGATATACCACGAGATGTGTAAATTTTTCATTAAAAGGAAACGATGCTTGCTGAGTTTCCTTTTAATGAAAACTTTATACAACGAGTGGTATATCATTGATACTGCTGTGTATTGACCGAGTGAATGAACTCCTCACATCACCGAGTGTGTCCGCTACAAAATGTAGTTCTATGCCTTTTGTGGCTATTCACAATTACCTTGCATATTGATAAGTTGATTGTTTTCCTTTTTAGTTACTATTTTTCTTCACATTGATTAAATGAATATAATACATACTTATGATATAAACATGAAAGATGGTTTTAATGATTAAAGTAGAACACTACATAAACACATAGCTACGCCATTCACATGAACGCTGCCATTCACGTACCGGCGCTTGGAAATTAATGTGGAATATAAACTAAGCGAAATGACGAACCAAAAAGAGGTAATTAAAATATTTTAATATATTTACAGTTGATCAAAGTCATTATTCTGCTCTAGTACCACCAACAATTTAACTCTCTCTCTCTCCCTCTCTCTCTCTCTCTTTCACTGGTCGGTTTGACTTTAAAACTCTCTCTCTCTCTCTCTCTCTCTCTCTCTCTCTCTCTCTCTCACACACACACACACACACACACACACACACACACACACACACACACACACATATCCTTTGGTCGGTTTGACCTAACTTTTGCCATCATTCATAAGTCCAGAGATATCGTGGGATGACACAAATGAAAATCCTCTACGTTCGTCATTTCATAGATATTAGCCCGTATCTTGCTACGATGGTCCAGAGAGAGAGAGAGAGAGAGAGAGAGAGAGAGAGAGAGAGAGAGAGAGAGAGAGAGAGAGAGAGAGAGAAAGAGAGAGAGAGAGAGAGGGGGGGGCCTTTGGACATTTTCATATTTAACTAGTAATAATCGATTTTTAGAAAATTATAGTATGTTTAAGAAACAACGACAAAACATAACATTAAATACATCACAGTATGTGTACTACGTAACCGAGGAATTTATAATGGCGACCTGGTTTGCAACTTTGTATCATTGATAAACACTGTAGATAAATCCCAAGGAAAGTGCACACGTATTGTTACGACGAACCATATTCTTGTAGGTTACTTGGTGTAATTTCTATTTCAAGGTTTCAATCCAGCCCAAATTCATTTATTCTCTCACTCCACATTTCTGCAGTTTATCGGTTATGAATGAGAGTGGAGGGCGAACAAAAATCAGAAAGGATTGTGATGAAAATGTGTACCATATTAAATTCATTTAGAAAATGAGGATTATTAATACTTTTTATCGTTATTTTCGTACGTCACTAATGATTAATATGTGGAAATTCATCATTGATCTAGAATCAACTGCAAACGGTCGCTAGAATGTTTATATATGCGTATTATTGCGCCATGGGCGGATCACAATTTGATATACCAATAGTATTGGTATCTCAAATTGCTTTATACCAACACTTTAAATGCATGTTATTTTTTAATGTATGTGGTATATATATATATATATATATATATATATATATATATATATATATATATATATATATATATATATATGTATGTATGTATGTATGTATGTATGTATGTATGTATGTATGCGCGCGCGTGTGTGCGTGTGTGCATGTGTGTGCGTGTGTTTGTGTGTTGTTTCCACTGAAGCAAGAACAAAAAGAAAACGTTGCAGTGCAAACTTTAATATGATTCGAGGTTTTGTTTGGTTCATTCTCCACTGAACTTAAAAAGAAAACAAACGGTCAGTTCTTAGATAAAGGAAAGATTGATTATTTTAAGAGATCACAAGCAGAAAATATAAGGAAGAAAGCAGAAAATACTAAAGAAAGAAAATACAGACGAAAGTAAGTAACATTTTTGTCGTGACAGAAGGATGCAGTAAGATCCCAAAATACAAAACTAAAACTTACTCCAATGTAAAACACAAAATATCATTCAAGAAGATGGAAGAAAACAGTTGTTTGGACTGAAGTGTAAGTTCTGAACTTGAGTTACCGTATAAACTTTAAATGTTGCTCATTACAAGATTGGAAACTATAACAATTTTTACTCCATCAGTAAGACATATTAACGTCAATTTGCCGCCATCTTGTCCGTTAATTATTGCAGTTGTGAGCCTACTCATGCAAAGCCTAACGTCGGGTTCGAACCTGCGATATCTTGCCAGGTATGATCGAAATATACGACAAAGCCAGCGAGACTCTTTCTGTTACATCATACTCTAGTTAAATTATTTTTTCTGTGATGACCGAAGGTGACGGATACAATCTACTTGTTGGAATTTGTATATTGGGGATAAATTAAGATTGTGAAACAACGTCAACAACAACAAGAACAACAACAAAAAAAAATTAAATAAAACAAACAGCAGCTTGGCGAGATATCAAGTATTTTGAAAATGCAAACGACTTTTGAACTCGCAACGCGTTATTCCTATAGTGACCATTTATCGTCCGCATAAGTATGAAATTTAATTTGGGTCAACGATGTTTCTATATATACTCCATGCCAATCATTCGTAAACGTATCATACCTCTCATTCCTTTTGTATAAGTGCCCATACTACTTTCGGACAGGAGGAGTACTCACACCCACCCCCACCCCCAAGAAAAAGCCAGAATGATGAACATATACCTTTCCTCCATAATGAACAAATAATCAAAATATAACATGTATACTCCCCACCACCATGTAAGAAGTTTCTTTGACAACTAAAGAATAATCTTCCAACATACTCTAGTTTGAATTTGGTTTGCACATGCAAAGGGAGTATTCCTATCTCATACTGGACCCCTCCGATGGCCTGAATAGTTAGAGCGTCCTCCTCGGATGCCTGAGGTTGCGGATTCGAAACCCGGCCGAGTGATACCAGAGACTTTTAAAAAATGGTACTAGCAGCTGCTTGGCGCTCAGCATTAAGAGGTGAGTGTTAGGACTGGTCGGGCTGGTGTCAGGAGAATGTGACTGGGTGCCAGACATCACTATAAACTTCCACACTGTAAGCATCGTTGCGATAGGACTACAAAGTTTTAAAGCTACGTTAAAAATCCAAATAGCACACACACACACACACACACACACACACACACACACACAATGAAACATTGACTTGTTGCACTGATGTAGCTAGAGTTGTCTTGTCGAAGTGTTGCCTGCCTTAGTTACAATAATAACACTGCGATACGATGTACATTTGGCGATGTCATATTGAGATAACAGTATGCTTTGACAACTGCATCACAGTTACATTGCATTTCCTGCGATCTTTCCTTTCCAATGGCATAATGCAGGATGAGAGGATTTTACTTTACTTGCAGCGATTAGCACACCACCATGTATGCTTCAAGGTAGCATGCGACAGGCATCACTATGTAGCGATGAGGTGAAGGTGAAGAGCATATAAGCTAGTCTGGTTCCTTGCTTCGTATGCTCTGCTTTGGATACCACTATAGGAATCAGAACACAAGTAATTTTACTATATATTCTCTACATTTGTTTCTCAGTACTGAACTCTCCTTTGTGTCCTGATGATAATAAATCATATCTCATTGTAAAATACCTTCAAAGATGAACTCATAATGAAGTTCTTGTGATAGGTTCAATGGCATTTCTTTGAGAGGCTGGACTGTAAACAAAGCAGTGTGCAATGGAACACAGATTTCATTTTCAGATCATCACCAAGGTCTTATTACTCACTGTGCACTATCACACATGGACAACCATACCATAAGCTCATATTCTAAAGAATAAACAATTACCTTTAAATCCATACCACCACCAAAAGGAGATAGGAAATCATGCTCTAAAAATAGACTGAGATTTCATTCGTGGGTTTTGAACCAGAACTAATAATTGTTATCTGATTCCTATGGCGGAATGCAATGCAGAGAGTATAAGAAGCAGGGAACCAGACTACATATGAGCCTCCGCACACAGTTTGGTGCATTTTGCTTTGTTTCCTTTGCACTTCAATAAGTCATAACAGATACAACGTAGTATCCAGTCGACGCGCATGTGTATTAATAATCAAAGTATGTGTCCTAAGAATTAGATGACCATGGGGTAAAAACTACCTCCTAGCAGCGTTATATTCTGAAAGAATATGAGATGAGAGGGGCACACAGACAGTGGCGTCACTAGGATTGGTGTCACCCAGTGCGGTAACTCATGGTGTCACTTTTATGGACCCCCTTCATGCACAAAAATTCAAAAATTTTATAGACAGTCATTTTGGTGTCACCCCCACTGATGGTGACACCCGGTGCGGTCCACCCACCCCCCGTACCCCTTCCCCCCCCCCCCGGTGACACCACTGCACACAGATAACTCATCCTCCGTCTTAGTGAAAGGACGGAATCTCCGTACATTTCCCCACGATGCACTGCACTAAAGTGACGCAACAGACCAATCACTGAAGCTCGAGGGTGGGTGGGGTGAGTTTGCAAGATTTCGGTTATAGGGATGACGTCTTTTTATACTAATGACATAACTGATGAACTAATTGGAAGACAAACATTTGCTTATTACCGGACTACGATACTGACTTGCATGTTCAAACCGGGTACCAAGCGAAGGCACATTGATTTAATTACGATTCCATGTCGCACAGCTTCCAAGGTCGAATCATGGGGGGTGGGGGCAATATAAAAAAAAAACAAAAAAAAAACCTCCAAAAAACAAAAAAAAACCCCGCATAAACATACGGTCACTTGTCACTTGAAATTAGACCATTGTTACATTCTTGCGCACATTTATTGGATATAATGCACACTTTGGGTAAATAGACACAGAGACTTTTGCTTTGGTGCCGTTTCGAGGAAAGACAGCGCCCTTTTGAAAGTTTGGAAGACATTCCTCCCCCCCCCCCAATAATTGAAGCCCTGGCTTCTATAGCAAAATTACGAACTACCAGCATATTTATGGCTTTGAAACACTGTTTCCCAAAAGACTGATAATTAATTTCACAAATTCTATACGATAAATTCTGCCATTGAGAACACATGGTCAAACATGGAAGCTAAAGGGGAACGGTAACACCAAGCACGCGAATTTCTTTCCACTTGACCTGCCAGGTTTATTGCAAGTGATATCCTAAAATGAATTCCTTGTTAGAACATGTAAGGACCAAGACAAGAGGTCGAGGGTTCGAAACTCGCGACTGCATCAAAATTTTTTGTTTTAACTTTTTTGTATTTTGATCATTAAATACTTTTTAAAAATATTTTTATCTTGAAACTTTAATTTATCACTCCTGTCCTAGGACAGACAATAGCTGCTATATACATATGGGGTTATAGTTATTAGTGGAGTTGCCCATTTATTGTGTTATATGAATCGAGACTGGAGTGTGTGTGTGTGCGTGTGTGTGTGTGTGTGCGTGTGTGTGATTTGGATTTTTAACGTAGCTTTAACAATTTTTCAGTCATATCGCCACGATGTCTGCAGTGTGGCAGTTTATAGTGATATATAGCGCTGGGGCATCATGCTGCAGACATGTGGCGTCGTGTCCCACCCAGTCACATTATCCTGATACCAGGCCGACCAATCCTGACACTAACCTCCTAATGCTGAGCGCCAAATGAGGCAGCTGTTACTACCATTTTTATAAGTCTTTGGTATGACTCGACCGGAGTTCGAACCCCCGATCTCCCGCATCCGAGGTGGACGCTCTAATCACTAGGCCATGGGAGCGATTCGAGACTAGAGGGATCACTATGCATGTATGTATGTGTGTTTGTCTGGGTGTGCGTGCGTGCGTATGTATGTATGTATGTATGTATCTATGTATCTATGTATGTATGTATGTATGTAGGCCGTGTTAAGGCTTTGGGTGGCTCGGGGGACTTAAGATAGGGGTGCCCTTAAAGATCTACAATCAAATCCTGAAAGCAGTTCTTAAAATATTCTTACTATGTGTAAAGTTATTATAGCTATATTAGGCTATGCATTGGACGATATAGACTTATATATGGTTTATTTAAATACATGTAACTTTAACCAAGGTAACCATGGGGACATTGAGAGGGGGCGGGGCACATGTCATCTGTGTCCCCTTCCCTTAATCCGGTCCTGTATATATGTATATCTTGTCTTGTATATCTATAGAAAAACACGTTTCGCATTATTAATAGTTTCGACTTTGATAAGCATATCTTTTACCGGCGTACATTCCCACAAGTCCGTTTACAATGCCAAGGATTGTGCTATCTTATTTAAACCTCCAAACCTTTGCTACCAGATGTAAGAGTGAATAGCATGGAACTATAGATAGTAGTACGCACAACTAACGAGAGATAATCAGCCCTTATACAGTCAACGGGAAACAGTTTTGTCAAATCTCTCGTACCACATTACAGACATTTTGTTCATTGGTAAGGTATTTCTCACTTTGAATCTATAGACTGAAGGAATGGAAGCAATTACAGGATATCAATAAGTTTTCAAGAGCATACAATTTGAGCAACTTTGAGAAATTGCAGCATTCGGTAGCATTTTGTTCTCACTGAAAATTAGCATGGTAATACGGTATGCATGGCAATACGGTATGCATACCCCGATAAGCCAATCGCGGAAACCTGCCTTCACTACTATGCTGGATTGATTCACTTCGCAAAAATCTTATTTTGCGAAGTATATCAAAAAATGATTTATTTTTCGCTATTCATTTAGTTTTTGATGCAAATACGGTTTTCATGCCTTTAGATTAACTTGACAATAATAATAAGTTTTTGTGTTGATAAATGTATGTCATATTTGTTTTATTATCAAAACTGTATCATGATTAGGAAGCTAATATGTATTCCTACATAAGTATAGTATCTGAAAATTTCTAAGTGGGATGAACGACAAATCACGACTGAGTTGAATGCTTTCACCTACAGGAAATAGGGCCTAAGCAAGTTGAAAACTAAAATGGAACGCCACAGCTCTCTTAAGATGGTAACTTTTATTAACTTCTTTATATGCGGTGCTTTTGTCCTTATATGATGTGCAAACTTCTTTAGATGCGGTGCTTTCGTCCTTATATGATGTGCAAACTTCTTTATATGCGGTGCTTTCGTCCTTATATGATGTGCAAACTTCTTTATATGCGGCGCTTTCGTTCTTATATGAAACTTCTTTATGATGAGAAACTTCTTTATGATGAGAAACTTCTTTATGATGAAAAGCAAATACGGAACTTGCGCAGGCGCGCGAAGGGGCCAAGCAGTATCTTGACAAAAGTAATTTGGTCGACTTAAACTGAGTAATCAAATTTAGGCTGTTATCATGACCCTGTCAAACAGATTTCACACCACTTCTAATCTAAACAGCGTTCGCCACCAGTTTCTGTAACAAGATATCTACACAAAGTAAGAAAAAAGTCTATGTGGAATCATTCTAATGCGAGAGAGAGAGAGAGAGAGAGAGAGAGAGATCTTGTTTTAGTCTTTAGAAATGTTAATTAAGCATAATAATGACTTAGATCAACTATAAATATATTAAAATATTTTAATTACCTCTTGCTGGCACGTCGTTTCGCTTAGTTTCTATTCTACGCTAATTTCCATACGCCAGAAGTGAATGCCTGAGAGTTCATGTTCAGTGTACAAAAAGCTAACCGTGTTTGCAGTGCACTACTTTCTTCATAAAAACCAGCTTTCATGTTTAAATCATAAGTGTGTCTTATATCTATGTGGAATCATTCTAATGCGAGAGAGAGAGAGAGAGAGAGAGAGAGAGAGAGAGAGAGAGAGAGAGAGAATGTTTATAATGACGAAGGTATCTTGGTACTGATAATAATTATCGCAAAATATTTTCTCAATGAATATCATTTAATTGCATAGCAATCTTTGGTTAATAGAGAACCTTACCGACATTGTTAAATATTTGATTTGGAGAGACATGACTTTTGTTTGAAGACCCTTTAAATATGACTAAAAAATATTTCATTCAGTGTCCCATGTACTAGCCATAATATTGGTGAACATAAATCGTTCTGAGTACGTGAAGATTTTATATCAAGTCTTCCATCTGTGTATATTTTCTTCAGCTTGAATATACTTTTTTCTCTGTGGCACCAAAACAAACATGTAGTGGTCAGCCATAATGTTTTACGTATGTAGACCAAAACATGTTTAGAGGTGACATCAGAGGGTGGGGCAAGTGCACACACCTCCCGTGCCCCTATGTGCAGACACCCATGCTCCCCACATGAAGATAAAATGTGTTTATTAATAATTATCAAATTATTCAAAGTAGAGAGGGAGCTCGCAGACATTGCTTATTAAATTAACTGGTGTTCATCGTTGTATGGACAAAATTCAATCTACGTAATCAACATAATAGTTACACTGGATAAATATCATTAATTCGCTGTTTAATTTCGATTTATGTTAAGCTCTTGTATCACCCATTTGGTGTTAAATGTTGATTCTTATATGTGCAAACTAATCCTATATCATGTTATCTATGGAGGCGGATCACCGCCATAAATCTATGCGTGTATTTTCTAATCTTCCTTGATGTATTATGGTAAATAGCTGCTTGCAAGATCTACTTTCATAATTCTATCCATGTATATTGTATTCTTCATTGATGCCAATTGTACGTAGCGGTTTGCGAGAGCTACGTTCCTTCTGCATTATTGTAAAGGCTGCTTGCAAGTGCTACATTCCTAATTCTAGTCATGAATTTTCTGTTCTTCATTTATACAAGCTGTAAATGGCTGCTTGCAAGTGCTTAGATCTACTTTCCTTCTGCTTCATTGTATCTTGCAGTTTGCTAACTACTGAACTGATTTTGCAGTTTGTCGTATGGCAAACACTATATTTGTTATTACAAGTTTTGTATATTCGGTTTATAAACTTCACATATTACAATTACATCATCCCAACTGCAGTTTTCATACAGATTTGGCTTTGCAACATGTAAATACTAAGTTTTATCAGTATCGTCTTTGTTGTCCAACTCGTGTAGCCATCTGTTGTCATAATGGAATACAAGAGATTAGCATGGCATTATTACAACAGACGGCGCTCTAAATTTCTGAAGTTTTCCCTTTACCAGAAATAATTCATGATCCCTACGGAGCTTTACGGCATTCATTTTGTGTCGATTAACATTGTAATTCTTTTTCAGTCTCCTTTCTTAAGGTGTATGTTAACAACGCAGTTTTAATCGTTCTCTAAAACCACGTGCTTTCTCGAAGATCTAAGTGATTTATAGCACCTTACGAAAACAAAAACGCATACACCACAACAGGATGGTCCATCTTCTTCAACACCAGTTTTGACGCACTTAAGTATTTACTTTCACGGTGTAAGAAATCTACTTCTTAGTGGTATCTCTCATTACTTTGGAAACATTAGTTATTTTAGCAAAGTAAGGATCAGATATGACAATGATAAATTCCCTCGTACTCTTCTTAACGAGCTTTCATCCGACGACCCCTGGTTGTAAGGATCGTATTGTACGTCATCCATTTTGACGCACCTCACGGACGTCTATCTTTTCCTGTGACACTATTGTACATAAGATCCTGAAAAAATAATATATTTCAGAGCAACATCAATAGCACATAAATATAAGTTTATAGGCAAAATGACATTAAAAAAATTAAGCGTGCCTAAAGGTTTTCTAATTCTTCTCACAATCTTCATTTTGGAACAAATTTTGTCGCGAAGCCGAAATAATCAAATTGTGGAAAATCATGTTCGTATCAAGATAAAAATGTTTACTTGCGATTAGAAGTATTAGATTTAGAGTACGATTGTTTTTCAATACTTAATTTGCATTGTTGATGTACAGAAACTCAACCTTTGAATGTATTTAAAAACAAAGAAACAAGCAAACAGCCTTAAAACTGGTTTGCATCCTTTAAAACTTTTGTCTCTAAAATTGAGACAAAAGACATAATGTTACAGGAGGTTTTACTTTTATTTATTGCAATTTTTACCATTATCAAATCAATTAAAAATAATATATTGGTTCAAGAATTTTAAAAATATAAATATAGCACCATTAGGTTCTAATTATTCAGCTGTTCTTTGTCACATTAAAGATTTTAAAAAACTTTAAAAGAAGTTTTGAAATGTCAATGTAGTGACGCATGATTCCGACTTATTAATCGTGCTGCTCTTTGCAATATAAAAGTAGTTTAGTGAATTATCTTTGATCAGAGAGAGAGAGAGAGAGAGAGTATGCACTAAAATTGCATATTTCATTAAGTTATTGTAATTGTATACATGTATCCTGGGTCGAAGAGCGTGCTTTGGGACAGTCTAAGGGTGTTTCATTCAGCTAGTATCAACAAGAGAAAAAACTTTACTGATCTTACTCAATAAATATACATGGTAGAATTTTACTGTACACTGTATTTTTTATTAGGTTTGATTTTGTTTAATTGACTACATGTACCCTGGGTAGTTGAGGGTGTTTTGGGACAGTCTTTTGCTGTTTTATGGTAGTCATGGGGTATTTCATTTGGTGATAATTACCAACATGGGGAAAAAAACTCTCCTGATCTTACCCGATAATTATACAATGCAGGATATATCATATCGGACTTAAAACTAATAGTTGACAACACAAAATTTTTTACTTACATCAGTGATTCACATAATACAGTGTCTTGGTTGGATCATTGTGTCTCTACACAATCTGCTCATTCTGCTATAAGTGATATGAGAATAATACACACCCTAGTAGGGTCCGACCATCGCCCTACTTTAATGACTATCAAGACTGATCTACTTCCTAGATTTGATTCTTGCCACAATGAACTCTTAAACTTGAAATACAACATTAATTGGTCAGACCTTACTTCTGACGAAAAACTGAATTATACTCAGACATCTGCATTTTTATTAAACAAGACTGAGATCCCACATGGTGTTGCTATCTGTAATGACCATGGTTGCACTAATCAGGTGCATATGAAACAGATAAATGGTTTATACGCTGATATAGTAAAAGCTTTATCGAAATCCGGTAATAGATTGACTAGAAAATCCAAACGTGGCCACCGGGTTATACCAGGCTGGAATGACTGTGTCAAAGAACTACACGACTTTGCACGAAATGCTTATCTAATGTGGCGTGATAACGGTAAACCTCGTCATGGACAATTAAGTAACCGAATGAGCCAAACAAGAGCACAATTTAAGTATGCTCTTAGATTATGCAAGAAAGATGAAGTAAAACATACAGCAGACTCGCTAGCACAAAAATTTGAAAATGTCGACCAACGTGAATTCTGGAAGCAAGTTAAACAAAGTACTACGACAACTTCCAATAAACTACCAATCTGCATTGATGGGAACCATGGTCAAAATAATATATGCAACATGTGGAAAAATCATTTTGAAGACTTACTCAATAGTGTTAAAAACGATTCGAATAAGAAGCGTGTTACTTCAGCATTGAATACCCCTTCTGCTCATATTGAGGTAATCACATTATCTGAGATCCAAAATGCAATAACAAGACAAAAAGGTGGTAAATGTCCAGGATCAGATTTTTTATATGTGGAACATTTTAAATTTTCAGATACTAGACTTCATGGGCTATTAATGATTTTATTTAATTGTATGTTTGTGCATAACTTTGTACCAGATGATTTCACAAAAGTTACAATTATACCGCTACTAAAAGCAAAATTGGTAACCTGGCGGACAAAAATAACTACAGACCTATAGCTCTTACGACTATTATCTCAAAAATATTTGAATGCATCATACTACAAAGATGTGAAGTCACAATCTCCGATAATCAGTTTGGTTTTAAAAAGCAGCATTCAACAGATTTATGTCTATATGCCTTTAAGGAAACCGTCAGCTATTATGTAGAATATGGCAGCCCAGTATTTGCATGCTTTTTAGACGCTAGTAAGGCATTTGATAGGGTCAATCATTGGACACACTTTAAAAAGTTGCTTGATATTAAAATACCTGTATACATAGTTCATACTTTAGTTAACTGGTATGGCAAACAGTTGTATTATGTGCGATGGGGAAGTGTAATATCCAGCGCTTTCCATGTAACCAATGGGGTGAGGCAGGGAGGTATTCTTTCCCCTTTGTTATTTAATATATACATAGACGAGTTAAATCGTATACTCGGCCAGTGTTACGTAGGATTACGTCTGCCAGCAAATGTGTTGTTTCTTAACAATTTTAGTTTTGTTGATGATATGTCACTGATAAGTCCTTCTATCACAGGTTTAAGGAAATTATTGAAGATATGTGAACAATGCGCATTAGAGAATGATATCATCTATAATACACAAAAATCAGTATGCATGGTCTTTCAGCCAACTTCTTTTAAATTACCATCACCTCCCCCTGTACATCTTAACGGCAATGCTCTTACGTATGTCGACAGTTATATGTATTTGGGTCATATTTTGAAATCCAATCAGTCAGATAATGAAGATATGATGAGACATTATCGATATTTGTGTACTCGAACAAACATGCTTCTACGCAAATTTAAGAATTGTTCATTGAGTATCAAAATTAGATTATTCAAATCTTATTGCTGCACTATGTATTGTGCTCCACTGTGGACAAACTTTAGTGAATGTATGAAAAGAAAACTAGTAATTGGTTATAATAATAGTCTTCGTTTTCTATTAGGTCTTCCTAGATGGAACAGTGCCTCCAACATGTTTGTAAATTATAATGTATTTAGTTTTGAGGAAGTAATGAGAAAGTATGTATTCTCAATGATAACAAGACTATCTAAGAGTGAGAACTGTATATTGAAATCACTTTGGAACTATGACATTCATTTAAATTCTCATATTATTAGTAGATGGAACAAATTACTCTTTAAATGTGCCACTTAATTTCATTCTTAACAATGCAGGGCACAGTCCATTGTTGTAGATGTGTCTGTATACTTGTAAATATGATATATATGTTCTTTTATGTTTACAATGTTTTACTTTATATCCGTATTTTAATTTAGATGTATGGACTATGTAGTCTGAAATAAAGAACTCTTATTCTTATTATTCTTATTCTTAATGCAGGATTTTACTGATCATAGTCTTTTAAGGCTTGATTCAGTATAATTGTATACATGTATCCTGGGTAGGTGAGAGTGTTTTCGGACCGTTTTGTGCTACCCCAATGACTTTCATGGTGATAGGCAGAAAAAATAAACTGTTGGATGTCTAATTCATGCATAAGTTCTTGGAAATAATCAAACATAAAATTGCTAGACTGATTTGGGGAGGCAAACAAGTGTTAAAAAGCATTGCCTAAACTTTCAGAACAGTTTTTGCTTTAATATTCTTCAAAGGAATAGTCTATGGAGATCTTGAGGACGCACACATTATGGTCAACAAGTATTGGTTGCTTGACTTGGTATTAGGTAAGGAACTGACAGTCTACCATATTTCTGCTAAATGCTTGTCAAACGGTCCAATGCAGGAATAGGTTGCAGATGTGCCTTAGATATCTTCTGACTGGGATTTCCTACCATTTGACATGTGTGACAAAATCTTTGGTACTTATACACATCATTTCTTAATTTTCGGCAAATAAAAATGATCCATGATCTTGTGATAAGTCTTACTGACACCAAAATGACCAGCTTAAGGAGTTTTATGGGCTAGACTATGAATTTTCTGTTTATGAGACGTAGGAATAACAATTTGATTGCTCACTGACCATTCATCACAAGCAGGTACATCAGGTGGTCGGCATTTTCTCATAATGACCCAATTTTTCATAAAGTAAGAAACTGGTACTTGCGTGGCTTCAATTTCTGCTGTCTTCTCTGAGGAATAATACTAGGGGGCCTGTAACTCACATTAAATGTCTTGCATGCTTATAAAGTAGCTGCTACTTTCTATTCAGATATTTTACAGCTGCAGTCAGAAATTGGCAAGTGGTTTCCATTATTATGTGAAGAAACTAAACTTAGTTATGAATCTCTCTCTCTCTCTCTCTCTCTCTCTCTCTCTCTCTCTCTCTCTCTCTCTCTCTCTCTGTGCTGAGTGATTAAGTCATTTAAATTATGGAATTTACCAGTAGTATATGGGGCCACTTTAGCGACAACGAACCTTGATATTAAAATAGGGTATATCAAAATTGGCGACAAATATTGGGCTTGTTGAGCGACAAGAGAAATGGAACAAGTGAGGTGACGTCACGGTACTAGCAACAATGTTGCAAGTGGTTGACCTGAATACGCGCTGCTACCACTCTAGGTAGGGACAAATACAGTTGAGACATAGACATATATAACACATATATAACACATATAGGCAAGAAAGAATAAATATATTTTCGAGGCATATGAAGTGTCCCTGAAAAGGGCCTTTGGTTTTCTTCTATTTTCTCCATTTCTTCCACCATTTCCTCAATTTCCCAATGATTCCATTCTTCTTCTTCTACTTTTCCTCGTCTGCTATCCAGTCAGGATGTCCCATTGCTCTAAATTTTTCCTGCATCTTTATCCAATTGTTATTCAGTCTCTCAAACTCTTCTTTTCTCTTTATGTTTTCTTTGTCCTTTCTCTCTTTTGTCCAGGTTTCTTTAATTTTCTTCACCTCTTCTTCCATTACCATTCTCATCATGTCTTCCGCTTTCTTTAACTGGTCTAAGCCCCATTTGACAAAAGACCACTCTGTCAAATTGAATATATCTTCCAAAAAAGCACCTCACTTGGATGACAACATCAAGAGCCTGCTTCAAGGTGCCTACTCTTACATATTTAGGTTGGATGAAACCTCTTAACTTCTCAACTTCCTCCTCTATCATGCCTAGCACTTGATCCCTGGCTACTTTGAGGCTGGTGACTTGACTTGTCACAAAGTCTTTCGTGATTGGATACCTCCATTCTTTTTCAATTCTTTCCACCACGTAGGCTGCATCAACCATCCAGTAACAACTGTGTTTCAATTTGTTGAACAAATCCATGTTGTGTTGACTAGTCAACGCTGGGTAGCCAGACTGAACAAAGCTCCGTGTTCTATACGTGAAGCACGGACGCGAAGGAAAACATCCTTTACACTCACTTCACATGTTATATACTATCCACACAAACGGGAAGAGAAGAAAAAACACCATATCTACTATCCACACAAACGTACGCGAATGTACACAAACACACTATATCTACTATCCAAAACCCCAATATCTACTATCCACACAGACGGGAAGAGAAGAAAAACACACACTATACTATCCACACAGACGGGAAGAGAAGAAAAACACACTATACTATCCACACAGACGGGAAGAAAAGAAAAACAAACTATACTATCCACACAAACGTACGCGAACGCACACAAACAAACCATATCTACTATCCAAAACCCCAATATCTACTATCCACACAGACGGGAAGAGAAGAAAAAAGCACACATTATATCTACTATCCACAAAAACGTACGCGAACGCATAAAACACACACTCTATTATCCACATAAACGTACGCGAACGTTTTCAAACATACACACATACACACATACCAGTGAAAGAGTAAGTGTTTATAATTACACTACTCCACATTCACACAAATTGGCAACTTGACTAGTGTCTCTTTTCTAAAGAGCTGGTTAGCCCTGAGAAGGGCTCTTTTCTTTTTAAACTTCAGATTCACCTGGCTAATGTCGGCACCTCCCTGGTCGGGTCCCACACACACAACGACGGATCCAGTCCTGCTCCCAATTGATGTTTGTGGTTGGGAGCGCAGACGGGGCTTGAGTGGCTTCGCTATTCCACTCCTCCGTTTGTGGAATAGTGAAGACTTGTTGTTGTTGTTGTTCCCTCTGTCTTCTTCTTCTATGCCACACCCAGGGATAATGATGATGAGGTCTCTGCGGCTCCCTCTCTTGCCGTTGTCTCTCCATTTCCTCCAATGCCTCCTCCTCCCAGTTTTCTGTCTGGGGGACAGCGACTCCTGGTACTGGTGGTAGAGGCTGTGGCTGTCGTTGTTGTGGAAGTGGTGGCTATGAAGACGTTGGTGTTATCACCTCATGCTTGACCTCACACAAAGGTCTCAGTATGAGATGAGGCAGGATCCCTCTCTTCTTTTCCTTCTCCTCTTCTTTCTTCTTTTTTTCCTCCTCTTCTTCCAACCGGTCTGCTTCTGGAATGGCCCCCATAGCCAGCTCATCCAGGAGGCGTCTGGCATACTCCAGGTGCATCCGAAGTTCAAGTAATTTGGTTAGTCTCCTACTCATCTTCAATGTTGATACGTCAACGATGGGTAGCCAGACTGAAGAACGCTGCTTTATATTCCTTGAGCACGGACGTGATGGAAAACATCCCCTTAGACCAAAACTTACCATACCACTATTACCATCACATGAAACGCACGGACCTAAAAGAAACACTCACGTTGACGTTTTTCTTACAAACACAGACACACACTATCGGACAAGACAGAGAAAACGAAGTGCTTATAGACACACTTCAATTTTTTAACATAAACACACACAATGTTTTGGCAACTGAATTAATATGTCTTTTCTAGAGTGTTGGGGTAGCCCTGAAAAGGGCTGTTTTTGTTGACGGGGAGTAATGGCAATCTTTTCTTGTCTAAGATTGCGTCCCCGACTGGCGGCAGGCTTTCCTACGGGGTACGGTCTGCTTCTTCGAAAAGAGAAGGAGAACTCCATGGTGTCTACTCGGCAGTCGACAAAACCTCTGTCTGGTTCCTGCTGCTGTTGCTGATGCTGTTGTTGTTGCTGTTCTCTTTGCTGCTTCTGAAGTCTGTACTTCTCCGTCCATTCTTCTTGTTCGTGGGATGGTAGTCCGTTTTTATACCTCCTAGAGCGAAAGGAAAGGACGTAGTGAGTAATTTCTGACCACTGCCATTCCAGGAATCGGTCAAGAATGTCATTAAAATCTTCTATAGTAATGGCCTAAAGCGGAATATTCGGATCAACGCACATGTGATCCAGAGAAATCTAACTGGTTTGTTGACTTTTGTTAATTTCCTCTTGTGAATTACTCGACATAAAAGTTCCTGACTCACCATTTGAGATTTGGCTCTGACAAGTCGCTGCCAAACTTCATTGTAGATCTTCTCTTGCAATTCGTTTGGTAATCTTTGAATAGTAATTTTTAAATGGGGCTTAAATACTTGTCTAGGTGTTTTCCAACGTTTGACTCCTAGCCAAGCTAGTTTCTTAAACGACATGATATGCCACTTCAATGACTAAGTCCCACTAAAGGTAGGTAGTGACAATCCGGAGACCATCGAGCATGTTCGAGGTAAGCGGAATCTTTCTGTTCCCACTCGTGAAGTGACACACCGCAACTGAAGCACTTGACTTTATCCCCTTCGCCCAAGTAGATAAATCCGGCTCGGGCTAATTTTTCGCGGGTAGGACCTCCCAGATATTTTGGCTATTTTCTTCGGAAGGTTTCGAATTGACCTTCAAAGTTGCAGTATTTAGACAAACGCACAGGAAACGAATATTCGTCTTTCACAGGTTCATTTCGATGAGGGTACGGTGAAATCCGCAGGAGTTTGCTCAGTCTTAGATGACGTTCATAGGGTGGTAGCCGCATGGTTTCATGATGACATCCACCATGAAAACCAGTAAAGTGATACGATGTACGATGACGAGTGGCTTCGCTTTAGCATCCGTCAGGTTTGACACGCACATTATCACTTTCCATGGTAGGTCTAGTCATAGCAAAGTTCCCATGATGTGAAACTGAATCGCTGAGGTAACATCTTACGGCATCCCTACCATCGCAAGGCACAGCATCGCACTCGAGTTTGTTCACACTTGATACTTGCTGTTTGAAAGGATTCATCTTTCTCGCTTGGTCTTGGTAGTCACAATGAACTATCGGTCTTGGACGTTGTCGCTTTTTATATGCTGACCAATATCGACGTGACCGTACGGTAAAGTGAAGTGATTGGTAAGCCGAACTCGCTTCTAGTACACGATCTGATACACTTTTTCCAAAGGTCGACTGACAATTTGGTGTGTGGGTAAACGTACAATCTTGTGCGGTTCGTTGGTGGTCACTTTAAAATTTCCATCCTCTCCAGACTGCAAGGCTTCTTTCAATACGCCAATGTTCATCACTTCACTGGCGCGATAATTGAGAGTCAATCCTTTCACTTTACACTCCGTGTGCACTTCTCCTTGAGGGTCCCAGTATTCGTAACCGTAATTTTTAGGACCGCCACGAGCAATACTTAGAATCTTGTCTTCGGGATGCTTGTCCGTCCAGGCTCCTAAACGGTCTCCTTAGATGACAGGGTGTCGGTGACCCAGGCGATCATTGTAGATGCAACTGTCCGTGTCTACGTACAGCAAACGATCTCCTAACAGTTCTAAAGCTCCGTACAGTTTTAAGCGAGCATGGGCTGTCACGTAAGCCGCAATGATGACATTTCAAATTCGTCGGCTTCTACAAAGTCCAGCTCTTCTTCGCAATTGACTAAGATCAAGTCCTCACGAACGACGTCCACGTGTTTCATGTATTTGGTTTTGTCGTGAATCATCTGGAGGTAGCGAGAAGGTTCTGTCAAATACTCCGTCTTGGGTAAACACGGGCGTTGTGCCATTTTACCCCACAAGCAATTTAACATTACTTTGGCAAAGGATCGCTTTCCTTCGTTTTTCTCCACGTGTTCTAAAGTGATGCCTTCCTGCTTCCAGTATTTCTCTTTGAATTTCGTTTAGTCTTCGAGAGTGTGTCACCAGGAAGGATAGCTACTGGCTTCTTGTTTCAGTTTTAAAAAGGCATCCGCGTAGTCTACGAAAATGCTCGTCGCCCTTGTGGTATTATTCTGTTTTGGGAAAGTGGTAAATTTCGTACACTTATAAAAGTTGGTAAACCAGGTCCAGAGCTTTGAACAATTCCACTCTGACCCACGATCTCGTCAAGGCGCGTTCTTCCTGGGTGTGCTGACAAGGTTGGTCTTGGTTCCACGTTTCGGTACAAGTACGACACAAGGGTGATGTAAAACAGGATGGTACATGTCCGTGGGAGGCAAGACTTTGCACTTAATCAGTCCTTCGTATTGTCGAATGTTGTCCACGTCGATGTGTTCCGTTAGCAATTGCGGGTGCCCTGCGGTAAAGCGACAATATTTGCACACGTAGGGATACAACGAACACAAGTCCAAGAATTTCATTTCTTCTCCTTTCTCTTCGTCTACAGCAAACAGGTGGCATTCGTCCGTCCTCCGTACAAACTGTCCCGCGGGTTCAGTGGGTCCACCAACTTGTAACTTTCCACGATGCGCTTAAACTCGGGATCGGTTTTCACTCGGTGATCGTACTCGTGTTCCAACATTGCCACCACTTGGTATCCTTGCTGTTCTAACTTGAGGCGACGCTAACAGGTGGTCTGGTACAAGTCTTCCATAGTCCGTTGTAAAAACTGATTTTTAGTGTCACGTTGAGGGTAAGATGGGACATCCGTGAAATAAGCAGCCGTTAAACTCATACACGATCTTGGGGTTTTCTAAGTCCCAGCCATCCACCGAATACGTTCCGATGGTCTTTTCGCCTCCTCCGTTCCGGGCATGTTGGATCCATTTGTCTTCCTTGTCGCACAAATAATGTAGCCTGCGTAGGGTTTTGACCGAGTATTGACGTTTGACAATGTTCGTCGTCTGAGGGCTTATGACAACTAGGGTGTTTTCGGGCATGAATCGTTGACGGTACACTAAGGAACACGCTTTGGCAATGGTGCAGGCTTCTTTCAAAGGATCGATTCCTCCGTGTTCCATGAACAGTTCTCGAAATTGTCCACAGCAACGCCGGAAAATGTCCACGTCGGAACGACAATACTTTAACATTTCTTCCTGAATGTCGAAAGGGTCCGAAGCGTGAGTCTGGTACCAAGCGTAGAAAGCTTCTCGTTGATCGGTGCGCATGTTGTCGGGGTCGTAATAGTGAGCCTCAGGTAAATGGGATAGAACGGCGTGTTGATTGGCTTCAGTATTGAAAAAGTGCGGAAATAGCCTTTGGTCATATCTGTCATTCCAAACGTTTCAGGCATTCGACTCAAAGGCATGGCCAAGTAACTCATCGAATCTTTAAACTGCACTTGTCCCACTTGCATGGAAATGATTTTGGTTCCGTTCAAAGTCACTTTAAGACGTTCGGTGCCTTGTTCCGTACAGTATCTGAGAAGAAATTACCCATCGTATCCCGAGATATTGTGAGCCATCACCGTGGCATAGCGATGACAATCTCCATAACGTTCGATGTCCTTTCCTCCACGTCTCGTCGATAGGGTCTAAGATCCATTGGGCGAAATCGGCTAGCGTGTTTGGTCCCCGAAAGATTTTTTCACGTCCTCCAGGAATCTTGCTGCAGTGAGAGCAATGAGTAAAAATAGGCTCTTGGATGCACTTCTCGCACGCTCGATGAGCCACGCAGAAATTAGGAATGTGAATGTCGGTCTCTTGCATGCATTCGAAATCGAAAAAGATGAAATTCCCTTTCTTCTTCTGGTCATCTGCGTCCTCTTGTTTGGAATGGTATTTTTGAATGTAGCATTTGTGTTCCAAGTCCACAGTTTGGCTACAAATGTGACATCGCTTCTTTCCTGAACATACATGCGCCTTGGCACAATTGGTACGTATGCCTTGTTCACAAGTAGGGCACAATCTCAGGAGTTGACAAGCACTTTTCTTCTGTGAACCTTGCGTCTTCAGATGTTGTTGGTAACAGGCAGGGCTGATAAATGTGCGCTGACAAGCTGAGCAATACACTCGTTCTTGTCCATCGTCCAGGCAGGGTTTAGAGGCCAAACATCCCTCACATTTCGATCAACAATATTTGTGTTGGTCTCGATTGTCATAGTCATGTTCACATTTCTCACAATAATATCTGAATCCCAGGAATCCGGTGATGCTGGTGATGACATCGAAATGTTCATCGTGATGATAGACGTGAATATATTTTCCGTCTTGGAAATTTTTGCCTCGAAACAACATATGTCTGCGCACTTCTTGAGGGTGTACTTTCAAGGTGTAGCGTGGAGCCAAAACGTCTTGCAATTTTTGCATTTCAGGAATGCCACAGGGTGTGTCTTTAGATATCCTCGCTTGTTGTAACAGGAGTTCTGCTTCTCTTCGTTGTTTGGCTCGGTCCGATCGTTGAATAGTTTTCCAGACTCTTTTCTATTCTGCCGTGTCGTTCTTGTAGGCATAAGTTTGTCCTACGACGATGGCACGGGCTACATACATCTGGTCTTAAGAGTTGTTAATTCGGACGAAACTTTTTTTGTGCTGCGATGGTCGTCTACCAATAACACCTTTTGCGTCCGGTCCCTTGGGGAAGAGAAACTTGGGTCATGAATAGTGTCGCTTTTCCATCGGTGATGCGAAACTTATCGTTGGATTGTTGCACGTGTTGAATCTTGTCGATGACTTTGGAAGGTGTAAATTCTGATGGGGTGCTAAATTCGATCCAAACGGGGGATTTCAAACTATTGTGATGAATGGAAAGTCTCAAGCGATCGTCTTCTTTGGCTTCACATTGCTGTTTCAGTGTGGTTAACAAAGAATCCCACACATTGATGATGAACCCCTCTGCTTTCTCCAGCGGTACGTCGGACTTGAAATCTTTAAACTTCACCGTGTACGTGTAGGCCGTAGTTCTAAATTTTCTAGAGGAGCGTTTTTTCCGACTCTCGAATGTTGTAATACTTTTCAGGGCTTAGTGGTGGTGATGGCGGACTTTGGTTTGGTGTAATCTCCCAGAGATTCTGGTTCACTCATGTCATCTTCAAAATCGCTGGCATGAATTTGAGCGAAGACTTCAGCTACTGTACGAGGTGATAAATCACGTTTCTGTCTCTTACTTTCTTCTCCTTTCTTTACGAAATGATGCGATCGTTTCATCTTGACTGCAAAAAGTCAAATGACTACATTTGAAACGCCATGGACCCCTATATATTCATGTCAGACCAGTGTATATATAAAGAGCTAGTTCCTTCCCTCTCAGTATTCATTTCACTCTCAAACCGACCAGCAGGATGGAAGAGCCCACACAGATCGAACTTCTAATCAGAGCTTTGCGAGGTGTCATACTTAAGTTTTCTTCAGACAAGCCGACGGACTACCCCACCTCCTTTCGCGATAAAAGTCAAGATACCTGCTATATCTGTCAGAAGAAAGGGCATTGGGCTACAGAATGTCCAGACCATCAAAAAAAGCAAGACCAGTGTCAAAAGAGACAAAAGTCAGGATACCTGTTATCATTGTCAAGAGAAAGGACATTGGTCTTCAGACTGCCCTAAGAAACAACAGGACTGGATAAAGAAAAAGAGGTGCTCTCGGGAAAGGAAGTGCCCCAACAAGCCCAGAGAGAGAGAGAGAAGGAAAGAAGACGAGATAAAAGTGAGGAGGAGAAAAAAACCTGTGAAAGTGAAGAAATTTAAAAAACAGAGAGAGAGAGAGAGTGAAAGAATAAAAGACACAGAAGTCTATGAACTTTTTAAAGTGTTGTGTTGTGTTGTGAATTGGATTGTAAAATACCAGAATAGACCAGACTGAAAAACGTGTCTCTTAGTTTTGATTTTTTAGAACGATAAAGGGTCTACACTCACGCACGCACACACGTACATCATGGAGCAAACAAGGGATTTTAAGTTTTCATTGATTTTGGCAAAATGAATATTAAATCTTTTCGAAAGAAATGGGTGGCCCTGTAAAGGACCGTTGGGTGTTTGTTTTTGTTTTTCTTCAAAAAACAAACTCAGGAACGAGAAGCAATCCGCTTTAACTGCCTTAAGCCTTTGCCACGGCCAAGGCCTACTTCTGGACTTGCTCCTGTCGATGATTTGGTAGAAATCACTAGGGTGGGTATCTCAGTCGTAGTAACCGGGTTGGGCTGTTTGGCTCGGGAAGGCCTTTTTCTCTTGGGTCGTAATAAAGAAGTCGGATACATTTGTTTCAGACTCCTTAACTCTGCCAAAATGTCCAAGAGTACCGTTACCGTTTGAGTTTCACTGTTCTCCTTCTCTCCTAGACCTTGTTTCTTTTCTGCTTCTTCTTCTTCCTATCGTTTCTTTCTTGCCTTTTTTCTTGCTGTTGCTGTTGCTGTTGAAGAGAAAAGCTTGTTCTGCTTCTTTCTGCTGTTGTAAAAATTTCTCCAATTCTTCCTTTTTCTCTGTTTAAAATCCTCGACGTGTGGTAATGCAGGAGAAGGTGGTGAAGGTACTGGTACCGGAACAAATTCTTGCAAAGAAGAGAGAAAATCCACTAAATTCCAATTAAAATCGACCTCTTCTGGAAGTAGACCTGTGTTGACTTTGGTAACCGCTGCTATACCATCGCTTCTCTTCTCCACGGCCGGTTCACCCCAATTCATCGTCTTCGTAGTTTCCGTCATGTTTCAAAAAACAATTTCGCATCGATTCACTGAGCACAGACGCTAGCACACCTTGTAAGGAATGTGACGTCACAGGTAACTCTCTTCGGATTGGAAGACAGACTCCGTGCGGTGACTGAATTTTGTAACGTGTGTTGGGATCGGTGAACAATCTCAATCCGTTTCCATCCGCTCTTCCACTATAAATAACCGCGGTTCACTTCATTCCCCTCACCTGTTCTCCTCACAAGATGTGGACAAACGTTGAATCCTCTACTCTTGTATCGTTGATGCTGTTCCGTACGCACTTACACATGTATGTTAAATCATCATGGACAATCATCCGGATCACCGAGACGAGCGTTTGGAAAAGAAGGATCTATGTGGAGAGACAAGGTTGTCTGAAGTTAGTCCTCATCTACGGTCCAGAGGTTAGACGAAGTTTAAAAAAGAGAAGATCAGTGAGTTGTCTTCTATGTTAACGAAATGGTGTTAACATAAAACCCAACGGTCGTTTTCAAGGCCACTCCACTGCCTCGAAAAGATTATTCTTTCTTGCCTAAAAATCTTTTTAGTCGATTTTATACTTTATGTTTAGTGGAAAAGACTTACTCTCTTACCTAAATTTTTTTTAGCCGATTTGATATTTTAGGTGTGATAGATTGATGTTCATCAATCTATGGTTGTGTTATATATGTCTATGTCTCTAACCATGTTTCTATGTCTCTGTCTCTATTGTATTTGTCCCTACCTAGGGCAGCCACGCGTATTCAGGTCAGCCACTTGCAACATTGTTGCCAGTACCGTGACGTCACCCCACCTGTTCCATTTCTTTTGTCGCTCAACAAGCCTAATATTTGTCGCCAATTTTGATTGTCGCCAATTTTGATATACCCTATTTTAACATTAAGGTCATCATTGTCGCTAAAGTGGCCCCATATACTACTTTTACCTTATCCATTGTTCCAAAACACATATATTAGGGAGAACAGACGAAATTACAAATTTTATCTCAGGTTTATAAATATAATAGTTTTGTGAAGATCCAAGCATTAGAAAAAAAAAACAAAAACAAATTAGCAAATAAAATTTAATTCTTTTCACGGTTTTTGCTCATATCAAGTGCAAACAACTTATTTTATTGCCCGCAAGAAACAAATTCTCCAAAACGTGAGCATTTTTGTACAGTGTATATATTGAATACAGATTCAGTAATGGAATGCTTTTTGGGATTAATTCATGAAACTGTCACTAGGGAATTCAACCTGACTGTTCTTGAGGCATAATTTACAAATGTATGTGGTATACATAAAGAAATGTGTCCCGCCGAATCCAGAATTTACGGTTTAATTCCTCAGAATTTGCAATAAAATGAGTGTATGTCTAATCCTTTAAAAAGCCAGATTGTGTGTAAAGCTTGTCTTTATTCATGTTTTATTCATGTGAAAGTGAAAAACAAAAGGGATTGGCAAATAAATCTTTAAGAACAATGTAACAAGACAATCCAGATATTTGTTCCTTATAATTGCCTACCTGTATGATAATTTTTTTTTTAGACTAATTCATCTAATAATGTCAGCTTTATGAATGCCGTTTACATTAAATTTTTATTTTTCTCTAATATTTCCTATGAAAAGTTAAACACAGACTGTATATAGTTTCTATTTATTTATTTTGCTGTATTGCATAGTTGTATTGTGCTGATATTTTTTTGTGTCATGACAATATTAACTTATATTTTAAATAGGATAAAATAATGATAAAATCATAAACAAATGAAGATGTTTATGCGGGTGGTGGTGTGTGTGTTGGATGCTACAACAGAATGAGCTGTGAATAGCGTTACAAACTTTAAAACGTTTAAAAAAAATTATGGGGGTGGGGGGCTTACTCTTCTAACAGAAAACAATCACATCTGTAGAAGAGACATGTAAAAATCTGTATTAATCTTTATAACTAGTACATTAATTTCATATCTAAATGTATCAAGCAAGTTTGGTACTGTATTGTAGCAGTAATAATAAAAATTAATTGAGCTGGTTATTGGCAGCAGTAGCAACGTTATTTATATTTAATATATTATATTCTTATAATTGCTACCAAAGGAGTCTGATGTTTTATCAGTGAAGTACCTTGCAATCAATCATCTTATCTGTACTATAAATATCGATTCATATATGGATGAATACACTTTTAAATAATTAAAAAAAAATGTTGTTTCCAGTTTTATATCTGTGAAAATAAAGTATCTCATAATTGTATGGAAATGTTCCTCATATTAAGTTATAGAAAATATATTTCATAATGTTAGAATCTATTTTCTTATATAATGAAATAAGTTCATATTTTTGTAGCATATAGCTATGTTACAAAATATGCTTTTTATGTGATGTCCTTGTTTCAAGTCATTCGCCTCTTGCTATTGTATTGGAATTGGAGATTTTAAATTAAACTGGAGATATGAGATTCCTGTCACAGACAACTAGTGATAATACTTGATGGCTATTGTATAATCATCCATGCCACACATAAGAATTCTGTATAATTTGAATATTTACCTTACATCTTGTTGTATATATGTTGTGTGTATATATATATATATATATATATATATATATATATATATATATATATATATATATATATGTATGTATGTATGTATGTATATGCAATAAACTGACAACGAACAGTGCAAAACTAGTATCTAACTAGCCTGAGCGCTTTCAACTCTTAATGAGACTTTGTCAAAGGCAAATACAAAACATAGACAAGACCAACAAATAAAACACAAAAACTGTTGTGTTTGCAAAACTTTACATGGCTGTTTCTACAAGAATTAAACCTTTAAATTTATTGTGTTTCAGCTAGTTTATTTCAACTTGTTGTGGATGTTTGAAAATATTTTTATTGACCTAGAAATCCACGGGCCATAACAACATCTGTTGTTTTATGTGAATTTATGTAAGCGCAAATAATATTCTGGATATTTCATTGTCATAGTGGGAAGGGTCAGCGGAAATAGAACATTGTGTACATACATCTAATTGTATACAATTTGAAACATTTAATTTGTTTTGTGCTTCTTGCAGGTCAGCGCTCTTTCGAATGTTAATGCTCTGAGAAATCAGCTGACTGTAATGCGGTAACATAATTCGAATGACATTTTAAATAAAACGCTCCAAACATGCCATAAAGTGGTATAACCTCTTGTTGCTAGGGTCAGGGGAGCTGTCGTATTGTAAGAAATTAACGTGTCACAGCGCCATCTGTTGCCATAATGAGTCATTATTTTATGCTAACTTCCGTGATGCTACCTTGCAACGTGCTTGATGCTACATTATAATCATGATTTTAGAAGGTGCAATCTGTGTAACTTGTGATATAGCAAGATTATAAACAGAATATTAAAACTTGTAGTAACTGAATTAGCATTTGCCATACGACAAACTAAAGAATCAATTCAGTAGTTGACAAATTGCAAGATACAGTGACGCAGAAGGAAAGTATAGATCGAAGCACTTACAAGCAGCCATTTACAGCTTGCATCAATGAAGAACAGAAAATTCATGACTAGAATTACGAATGTAGCACTTGCAAGCAGCCATTTACAATAATGCAGAAGGAAAGTAGCACTTGCAATCTGCCACGTTCAATTTGCATCAATGAAGAATTCAGTATACATAAATAGAATTATGAAAGTGGATATTGCAAGCAGCCATTTACAATAATTCATGAAGGAAGATTAGAAAGTACATGCATAGAATTATGGCGGTAATCCCCCTCCATAAACATAACTGGTCATTTCTAATAGTTTCAATTTATGTCAAGTTCCAAATTTTCAGAGAAAGTTCTTTGAAGGAAAATTCAACAATTTATGTCTTAGAGAACTGATACATATTGATGAATTACAACAAGCACTTTTACTATTAGGTCTAATTAATGATAATGTTAAAATACATCAGTGATATATAAATATATTCGGTGAAAATACACACACACACAACAATGCGCACACAAGTAGTTTTCTTGTACACCTGATTAAAATTCTCTCTCTCTCTCTCTCTCTCTCTCTCTCTCTCTCTCTCTCTCATCTGTGATTTTTGGCAATATAGCATTCTTTATAAAACATTAAATCATATACAAAGATACAGGAACAGTAGAGCACTTATATAACACGAACAGTACTGAACTTTGCCAATTCGGGTCTAACAACAGACGAAGCAGATTAAGTAAAATTACAAATTATTAATGGTATTGGTATAGCGGATAGGCTTGATGTTGGTATAGCGGATAGTCATGATGTTGGTATAGCGGATAGGCTTGATGTTGGTATAGCGGATAGTCATGATGTTGGTATAGCGCTTGGGAAAGATAGAGAGATATTCTGATCAATAATTTGGCCATGCAAGACAAATTAAGATGAAACGGCAGTCGACACAACTATTAAGAGTTCACATGAGAACATAACGATTTTAAAATCAATTTTATATATATATATATATATATATATATATATATATATATATATATATATATATATATATATATATATATATATAAAATCCAATTTTGTACGTTAGCATTTCGGTTATTTAAGTAAGAAATTTCTCAATGTTTATAAACAGAGAACAGTAGGTGATAAAAGGCTGTGAGACTACTTGAACATACAAGAATCAACATTTAGCACTTAAAGGTGATAAAAAGCTGTGAGACTAGTTACACATACAAGAATCAACATTTAACACCAGATCGGTGACAATATGATATGGGATTAGTTTGCACATACAAGAATGAACATTTGACACCAAATGGATGAAAAAAGCTGTGGTACTAGTGGCACATATAAGAATCAACATTTAACACCAAATGGGTGATACAAGAGCTTAACATAAATCGAAATTAAACAGCGAATTAATGATATTTATCAAGTATAACTATTATGTTAATTACATAGATTGAATTTTGTCCATACATCGATGAACACCAGTTAATTTAATTAGCAATGTCTGCGAGCTCCCTCTCTACTTTGAATAATTTGATAATTATTAATAAACACATTTTATCTTCATGTGGGGAGCATGGGTGTCTGCACAT